>JAFEMH010006096.1:0-135872 GCA_022495995.1 Adenophora triphylla var. japonica
AGTCCTCTAGGACTTGTTCTCCTGTAGACAAGCACAAAAAAAAAAAAAAAAAAAAGAAGTAGTCAGCCTCTTCATCATTTTCAAAAAAGCATGCATATATTCACAAAAAATGCACATGTTTTTTCAAAAGAAAATCATTCCACAAAAAGTTTTTCTAGCATTATTTTGCACTCAAAAAAAGCGTCTTTCATCACTTGAAAGCGCGTCATGTCAAGTCCCGTTGCTTTCCTAAGGCACAAAATCACAATTTTCACAATTTTTTGCACATAAGCATTATTCTTTCGTGAAAATGGCATGCATTGAATCATTTTCATCTTCCAAAATCATGTTTTCCTCATTGAAAATCAGAATTTTGACCTTAGTTCTAGCACAAGGCAAGAACTCCGTCTCATATTTTGAAAAAATTTCTCATTCTTACTTCCATTTTGCTAGAAAAAGTGGAGTCATTCTCATAATTTTCTATCAAATAAGTTGCCGCACATGCATATTCTTAGCCTCATAGGTCAAGTTCATGCATCTCAAAAATCCTAGAAATTTCCTAAAATTCGGAATTCGAAGCCCTAAATGCATTCAAAATTCAAGCAAAATCATCGGATTTGAGCAAAATGAGAATGCTTACTCCCAACCGATCGCGGGTTCTGTTGACATTTATGCTCCCTTCTCCTCAGGATAGAGTTCTCACAGATGGAGGCGTAAGGAAGTCAGTACTTCCTCTCCGTCCAGAACGAGTCTCCTTTCTCCTCCTTCTCGCACCCGCGGAGATGTTCCTTCTTGCTTGCCTCATTATGTGGATTTGCTCCTCCTCGGATCCATTCCAATCGATAGAAGCTAAAGGGAATTTTGAAGAATTTTGAAGAAATTCTCTCCTTTCTCTCTCTCTCTTTCCTCGGCGGTTCTTGGCGGCAATAATGCCCAATGCCCGTTCAAACCTCGTTTTTACATAATTTGGAAAGAACAGGGTCTCTAGCCGTACGGCCTCCTTTTTCTCCATCTCATGCCGGGCGGCTTTATTTCCGCTACGAGCTGAAATTACAATCCCCGGACCTTCCACTTGGGCATGCAATTTCCGTTATCTTAACCAAGATAACATCTTTTCAGAAAATATCCCTTATCTCTTTAGCAATCAAGCTTTATTCCCAGCCGCTCCGTTAATTCCGTTATAACGGGATAACGCTAGGTGACAACCTCCGAATTGTCAAAACTCTAAACTTAAGCTACCTCTATCCAGAATAGTGACGTATGCTAAGTTTCTCTCAACTTAAGCTACCTCTATCCCGAATAGTGACGTACGCTCAAAGTTTCTCTCAACTTAAGCTACCTCTATCCGTAATAGTGACGTATGCTAAGTTTCTCTCAACTTAAGCTACCTCTATCCCGAATAGTGACGTACGCTCAAGTTTCTCTCAACTTAAGCTACCTCTATCCGTAATAGTGACGTATGCTAAGTTTCTCTAAACTTAAGCTACCTCTATCCCGAATAGTGACGTACGCTCAAGTTTCTCTCAACTTAAGCTACCTCTATCCCGAATAGTGACGTACGCTCAAGTTTCTCTCAACTTAAGCTACCTCTATCCCGAATAGTGACGTACGCTCAAGTTTCTCTCAACTTAAGCTACCTCTATCCAGAATAGTGACGTATGCTAAGTTTCTCTCAACTTAAGCTACCTATATCCCAAATAGTGACGTACGCTCAAGTTTCTCTCAACTTAAGCTACCTCTATCCCGAATAGTGACATACGCTCAAGTTCCTCTCAACTTAAGCTACCTCTATCCCGAATAGTGACGTACGCTCAAGTTTCTCTCAACTTAAGCTACCTCTATCCCGAATAGTGACGTACGCTCAAGTTCCTCTCAACTTAAGCTACCTCTATCCCGAATAGTGACGTACGCTCAAGTTTCTCTCAACTTAAGCTACCTCTATCCCGAATAGTGACGTACGCTCAAGTTTCTCTCAACTTAAGTTACCTCTGTCATGAATAGTGACGTATGCATTGGCAACCCATATCTCTGGTTCGAAAGAGATTGAGACGTATGCTCAAGTTTTTCAAACTTTAGCAACCCATATCTCTGATTCGAAAGAGATTGAGAAGTATGCTCAAGTTATTGGCAACCCATATCTCTGGTTCGAAAGAGATTGAGACGTATGCTCAAGTTTTTCAAACTTTAGCAACCCATATCTACGATTCGAAGAGATTGAGACGTATGCTCAACTTCACCAAACTCTAGCTACCTCTATCCACTCGATAGTGACATAAGCTCTAGTTTCAATCGTGTGACATCCTCCGTAATTGTCAATCGGGTGACATCCTCCAGCAATTGTCAATCGGTGACATCCTCCGGTAATTGTCAATCGGTGACCTCCATTAATTGTCAAAATCTCAAGAATCCTAGACATCGTTCCTAACTATCTAGTGATGCTTGAACTACGATCAAGGCTTGATTCCTCCGGGATACGTAGGTAGCCTTTTATAAAAGGTCCCGACCATTCGACCACTTTGGTCACCCTGTTTCTTTGTCACTCCTCAGTGATAAAGCGCCCCCTCATAGAAGTTCAGATATCCGACCACCTGGGTCACTCCTAGCATATCCCCAGTAGGATCAATTGCTTGACCTCCTAGGTCATTTTCTCTTCTTTTTCCCCAGCAAGAGACCAGTTTCTCTTCTTCCTTCCCCAGCGGATCCTAATCCCGAACTACGGCCTGGCTTGATTCCTCCGGGATACGTAGGTAGCCTTCCAAAAGGTTCAGCCACTCGACCACCTTGGTCACCCAATCCGTCTCGGCATTCGCCAGATCGGATCCTTTTCTATCGACAACCCCACTCGCCACAAGTGACGTTGCCGAGGGCTTCGTAAGTACCCAAATCTGGCTCATGCCTTCCGGTTAAATTTCCCGGCAATTTCGGTAAGTTTTCCGGTAATTCCCCAGACCTTCCTAGTGTTCCGGAAACATTCCGGAACTGTTTTTAATTAAATAAAGGCTGAAGGGAATCCTTCCTAATTAAGAAACACGTTTTTTTAATTAGGAGGGAAGGTTCTAGAATAATGCCACCTTGCATGGTTCTAGAATGCTGAGTCACAATGGATAAGCCCTTGCATTTGTGCATTAGCTCTGCTCTTCGACCGCACGGCTTCATTAGCCTTATCCAGACTGCCTATAAATAGAGCCCTCCTCTACCCATTTAACAACAACAACAATACATACAATCCATAGCAATACAATCAGTCACTCCCA
The DNA here is from genome assembly GCA_022495995.1 of Adenophora triphylla var. japonica. Taxonomy (NCBI): domain Eukaryota; kingdom Viridiplantae; phylum Streptophyta; class Magnoliopsida; order Asterales; family Campanulaceae; genus Adenophora; species Adenophora triphylla. The sequence goes on from JAFEMH010006096.1 coordinate 3,234, forward strand.
AGACGTGAAGAATATTGGTGAAGGCTCAAGAAGGTGAAGAAGAAGGCCAAGAAGCTCCCTCCCTCCTCCTTGAAGATCCAAGACCAATCTCTCCTCCTAGCTCCGACCAAAGAAGCAAAGGAAGCAATTGGTAACCTCGCACGCCCTAACCTTGCATTTTAATTGATATACTTTCTCATTGCACTCATATATCTTGCTTGGGACTTGGCATTTTATTCATAAAGATCAGCATCTTTATCACCCCCTTTCCCTTTTGCATGCATTAAGACCTCATTTGTCATAAAAATGTAGTCTTTTTTCATAAAGGTGCATCCTTTGCACCTAAAACCCCCATTTTCAAATAAAAATGTCATTTTTATGCATCATTTGCACATAAAAATCCAATCTTTTCAATAAAAATGCATCCTTTGCATTCAAAAAACCTTTTCTAATGCATCATTTGCATAAAAATCCTATCTTTATGCATCACTTGCATAAAGATCATTTCTTTCAATCAAAAAGCATATTTGCTAAAACCAAAAATGTCATCTTTTCATTAAAGAGTCATTTTTCATCATGCATTTCCCCTTTCCCCAACCTTGGAACGGACCGGTGTAAAAAGATCCTATCTTTACATCGTTCCTTCCATTAAAGGTTCACGATTTCTTTAGAAAGGGACACCTTGAACCCTATATCTCCGATTATCGCTTAAGAAAGAGTATGAAGCCTCTATACGAGCTCGACTAGTCTTAAAGCGTAGGATTGATGGGCTAAGGACCCTCCTTTTCTAAAGAACCTCATCTTTGACCAAAAGAGAGTCATTCTCTCGATCACGCAAGTCCCGAGGGTCCCGAGGTTTAAAATGCGATGATCACAAGTCATAAGATGAGGACGGGATCATAATCCCAAATACATAAAATTCCAAGGAATCCCGAGCGACAACCAACAAATGGTTTGTACGTCCGGAAGACAACTTAATTGGGACATTCCCCCTTATTTTCAAACACATGCACACAAGAAAGCACGCAAGCAAGCACGATTAATGAAATCTCGGGAGACTTGCTCCGGCAAGGCACTTTGGGTGAACGCCAAACGTTCTTCCCAAGGGGTAACTTAACCTCCGAACCCATAAAACAACCTTTTTTTCAAAGTTTTGAGGTAATCAAAATGGCGTGGCGACTCCGTTTTTCAAATAACTCGGATGTCTTCAAACTCGCGTGAATCCAATAAAAATTTGGGCACCACATTCACAGCCGCGCAAACGCTCATTTCAAACTCAAAGTCGACGTTTGCCACGCAAATGCTCATTTCAAACTCAAAGTCGACGTTTGCCACGCAAACGCTCATTTCAAACTCAAAGTCGACGTTTGCCACGCAAACGCTCATTTCCGTCACCTAATCAACGTTTGTCATCCAAACCAAGATTAAGCTTGTCATTCAAGCCCCCATTTCAAAAGACACACACACACACACGTTTTGAAAGGTAGAAAGACTCGTCATGCGAGGCATTTCTGCGATCTCGTAATACTCTACCTCGAAACGTAACGTGACCTCCGAGACCTAACAATCTCCTGGTACTAAAAAGCTTTTTACTCGTTTTTGCTACCAATAAAAATGATCCCCGTTTTCAAAGCCTTTTCCTAAGTTTTTGCTACCAATAAAAACGACACCATTTTCTAAAAGCCGTTTCTCAACGTTTGGGCTCAAAATACAAAAACCGCGTGGCGAATCCTCATTTTTCCTTCCCATGAAGCGAGGTCTCAGACACCAACCCCCCGCGAAAGACAACCGCGTTTCGCGCCCGCGCGAAACCTTGGGTAATTTCAAAACCCCTTGCTTTGTCTCTGGTGCCGTACCACGTCCCAGGAAACTATCCAAATATCATTCTTGTGCCTGAGACGACAATCTTGGAAACAAAGCCATGAGAAACGAAGAAAACTCCAAGGAATTCAAGAGAGAAATCAGTTTTTGCTTCAAAAAACAAGCGTAGTGTTTTCAAATTGCAGAAACTGGACTGCAATTTAAAACATTCTGAAATTGAGGCATGGGCCGGACGGTCTGCTTTACAAAGCCGACTTGGTCAACTCTGTAGCCAGCAGCTTCATTTGTCTGTGAAATAATTCCAAAAGGCCTCCTATTAAATCCTTGACCAAAATACCTTCACCCGTGATTAAATGATTCACTGTCGACACCACATCCGCCCCGGGCTCGTACAACAGTGCAGTTAATTTAATAACAGTGCATGTAGATATACATTTTGACCAGCTCGAATTTTATTATTTTAATGCATGTTCCATTATTATTTATTTATTGATCAACCTACTTGCTTATTTGCCAAAAATAAATAGAGGTAATCATAATAAATATTCAAAATGTACAAGAGTTTGCCCCATGGGTCTTACAAAGTACAAATCAATGTTTGGACAATACACACTATTGTCTAAAATAAATCAAAAGGACTACTCAGAGTCCTGCTCGTCATCCGAGCACTCAAAATGCTGCCCCGCTGCAGCCGGATTCACAGTAGACAAATAATCCGCAAACTCCGCGTGACCGGAGTACGAAAAGCTACGGCTCCACTCCTGTGCTTTCGAGGACTCCCCTTGCTCGTGTCCCGAATACGAGGAGTGGTGAGCTTCAAACCCAAGCTAGCCTCACCGGAGAACCGCCGAACTCCTGCGCGCGAAATCTATGCCACCACTCAAGGAGACACATGGGTCCCTCGCAGCATCGCCGAAAAGGTATCGGCTCGTAAATGTTGGGTTTTACGGGTCCATGCACAGCAGAATTAAGCATCTAATAACATAAAACCCAAAGATCCTAGGATCCGTTCTATAAAATTAACTTGAATTCTATGAGATAGAAACAACCAACCTTTAACGCTTTCCGTTCTTGAGCTATCGAACAATGTATTGATGTGATATTGAATCACAAAATTCGAACTCTAGGCCTTGATCGTTGAATGAGTGAAGACCCTCTTTTGGTATCCACACCTTCGAATGAACCAAGAACGACTTCTTGAAGATTGCTAGATCATAAACCTTAAAGAATATTGAGAATTATGTTGTGATTTTCTTTTCAGAATTTCGGCTAGCTAATTAGGGTTGACAGACTGTTATATTTATACTACATTAGTATGGTATATGTTTCCTAATCAAATTAGAAAACCGGTCTGTAAACGCCTCTTGTGGCTTGAAGTGTCGCACGACCAGACGAGTCCCATGGACAAGTTCTGTCGCGCGATGTCTTAAGCCACATCAGGATTCTCTCAATCATTCTTCCTCTGGTTTAATCAATTCATTCTAGTTGTGTGTGACCCAATAGGATTATATTATGTTGGCAATGAGCTCGATCATATCGACTCTTATAAGACATAAGCGGACTCTAGCAAGCCATTATGTCTACCCAAACAATATAACGTAATAGTTAACGTTTCCAATGGTACACTTCCATTTCTCCCTTTGTCTCACGATGTTATATTGAACACAATTCATGGTCCACGTCAACTTGTATTGTTCAATGCTTTCTCGATCTTTGAGTATAATGATAATCCAATCGCATTGGGGTATGGCCATACACTTTCATCATTATCACTCATCGAGGGGCCTAAGCATAACATCTCTCTTTCGAAGGACAAATTCCATCTTGACTTATCATCCTTCCCATCATGAATCCGATCATGCCAAAATTAGCCTTTATAAATATCGTGTTAAGATATCGTTTGACTAAAATCAAACATGACTTTCATCATATGTAAGTTCATGATAATCTCGAGGTCTAGTGGACTAAATGAAGTAATCTTATGAGATTTAATTATGACATTTGACCATGACATAAATCTCATACGGGTCAAGTCCAGTCACTTGTTCTCTAACAAGTACCCATAAATTTAATGTGCATCTCTATGCATATAATCATCATATGATTATCCATTAACATTTATACTAATTATTCACTTAATAATTAGGAACAGAGATTATTACAGATAAATATGCAAACATATAATAATCAAATCGTAAACTTTTCATATAATAATAAATAATGTCAACACATAAGTCTATCAACTATAGGCCTAGGGCATAACACTAACAGTCTCCCACTTGCACTAGGCCCAATCTCCCATGTATCGAATACCCATGGACCTAACATGACCATCATGCTTAGCTTGCGGGAGAGCCTTAGTTAATGGGTCCGCCACGTTGTCATCAGTGTCTACTCTGCATATCTTTATGTCTCCCCTTTCGCATATCTCTCGGATAATGTGGAAATGTCGAAGTATGTGTTTGGATCTCTGGTGTGACCTTGGTTCCTTTGCTTGTGCAATGGCACCATTGTTGTCATAGTAAAGTTTAATACGATCTTTGATGCTTGGAACGACTTCCAAATCACTAATGAACTTTTTGAACCAAATGACTTCCTTAGATGCATCAGATGCCGCTATGTACTCAGCTTCGGTTGTAGAATCAGCGACGGTACTTTGCTTGGAACTGTTCCAACTCACAGTGCCTCCATTTAGCGTAAACAATAATCATGTCTGCGATCTGAAATCATCTTTGTCGATTTGGAAGCTATCATCTGTGTAGCCTTTTACTACAAGATCTTCTTCTATTTCTCCAAAGACCAAGAATACATCCTTAGTTCTTTGTAAGTACTTGAGGATATTCTTGACTACTATCCAATGTGGTTTGTCAGGATCCGATCGGTACCTACTCGTCATGCTTAGAGCACACGAGACATCGGGTCTAGTACATAACATAGCATACATGATAGACCCAATTGCCGAAGCATATGGAATACCATTCATTCTCTTTCGCTCATCATTAGTCTTAGGACTTTGAGTCTTGCTAAGAGATATACCATGCAACATTGGCAAGTTTCCCCTTTTTGAATTTTCCATTTGGAATCTTTTAAGAACCTTGTCAATGTAAGTACTTTAACTTAAACCAATCATCCTCTTAGATCTATCTCTATAGATCTTGATACCAAGGATATATGCATCTTTGCCCATATCTTTCATTGAAAAGCACTTTCCCAACCAAGACTTGACAGTCTGTAGTGCAGGAATGTCATTTTCAATGAGTAAGATATCGTCGACAGACAACACTAGAAATAGTGCTACGCTCCCACTAATTTTCTTGTATACACAAGGTTCATCTTCGTTCTTGATAAAGCCAAATTCCTTGATTGCTTCATCAAAATGTAGATTCCAACTCCTAGAAGCTTGCTTTAATCCTTAAATGGATCTTTGCAACTTACACACCTTGTTAGAATTTTCTGGACTGATAAAACCTTCAGGTTGTATCATGTATACATCCTCAAGTAACTTCCCGTTTTGGAAAGCTGTCTTGACATCCATTTGCCATATCTCATAGTCATAATATGCGGCTATGACAAGTAAAATTCTAATAGACTTAAGCATAGATACAGGCGAAAAGGTTTCATCATAGTCGATGCTATGAATCTGCCTATATCCCTTAGCTACAAGCCTAGCCTTATAGGTGTGCACCTTCCCATCCATGTCGGTCTTCTTCTTGAAGACCCATTTGCACCCTATGGTTTTTACACCTTCGGGTGGATCAATCAAGTTCCAAACTTGATTATCAGCCATGGATTGTAATTCGGACTTCATGGCCTCTTGCCATTTTTCCGAATCACGAGCGGACATCGCCTCTTGATAGCAAGTAGGTTCATCGTTTTCGATTAACTCCACTTCATCACTTTCCGTAATGAGAAATCCATATATCTCGAGTTCGAATCGTGACCTACCACTTCGGCGAAGAACTTGTGCATCTTGAACCGGTTCCACAACTCTTTGTGAATCTGGTTCAGTTTCTACCATTGGTTCTATGTTATTTTCGGGTTCTCGAATTTCTTCGAGATCTATTTTACTCCCACTGGTTCCTTTGCGAAGAAAATCCTTTTCTAAGAAAGTACCATTTCTAGCAACAAACACTTTGTTCTCGTTTCGGTTGTAGAAATAGTATCCTTTGGTTTTCTTAGGATAACCCACGAAAACATATTTATCAGACTTAGGTGCTAGCTTGTCAGAAGTTAACTTCTTGACATATGCATCGCAACCCCAAATCTTCATGAAAGACAAACTAGGTTTTCTTCCATGCCACATCTCATATGGGGTCTTTTGAACCGATTTGGTAGGAACTCTGTTTATAGTGAAAGCAAAAGTTTCTAGTGCATGTCTCCAAAAGGATAAAGGAAGCTCAACTTGACTCATCATAGAATGAACCATGTCCAACAAAGTTCTATTCCTACTTTCAGACACGCCATTCCATTGTGGTGTTCCGGGTGGAGAGATTTCTGAAACGATTCCACAACTCTTAAGATGACTGTCAAATTCTTGTCTCAAATATTCGCCACTCGGATTGAAGTACCTTAATAGTTTTGCCAAGTTGATTTTGCACCTCATTTTGAAATATTTGAAATATCTCAAACGATTCACTTTTATGTTTCATTAGATAAACATATCCAAATCTACTATAATCATCAGTGAATGTTATGAAGTACTGAAATCCTCTCCTAGCATTGCTACTCATAGGTCCACACACATAGGTATGTATGAGGCCTAATAAGTCACCCGCCCTTTCACCAGTTTTAGTAAATGGATCCTTGGTCATCTTGCCAAGTAAACAAGATTCACATGTCTCATACGATTCATAATCATGTGAGTCTAAAAATCCTTCTTTGTGGAGTTTAGAAATGCGTTTCTCATTTATATGGCCAAGACGACTATGCCATAAGTAAGTGTGGTTTACATCATTGGGTTTAGATCTATTGTTAATGTTATAGACATCATTATCACGATTTTCAACATCAAGGATATAAAGGTCATTGAATGAAATAGCAGTACACTAATGCATATCACTCTTGTAAATGGAAAACTTCTTATCACATATAAGAAAATTAAAACCTTCATTATCCAAACATGAAATCGAAATAATATTCCTACTTAAAGCTGGAACATAATAACAATTATTCAAAATAAGTATTAGTCCACTAGGTAAAGTAACTTCATAAGTTCCTACGGCTAATGCAGCAACTCTTGCTCCATTCCCCACACGTAGGTCCACTTCACCTTCCTTAATCATCCTTCTATTCTTTAGACCCTGCACATTTAAACAAATGTGAGTTCCACATCCGGTATCCAATACCCAAGAACTAGAAGTAGATAGGAATATATCTATAACAAAGATACCTGAAGTCGAAGCAACTCCTTTGCTCTTCTTCAGTGCTTCCTTGTATTTTGTGCAGTTTCTCCTCCAATGTCCAATCTCATTGCAATGGAAGCAGACTGCGTCCTCTTGGGACTTGGGCTTAGCCTCTTTGGGTTTGGTAACATTTACCTTAGGATTAGCAACTTTTTTCTTTCCTTTACCCTTGAAACCCTTCCCCTTGTTAACCATCAACACTTGATCGGTTTTCTTCTTGACAATATTGGTTTCCGCAGTGTTCAACATTTGAACTAACTCGGAAAGGTTCTTATTCATGCCCCCCATATTATAGTTCATTATGAAATTACTAAAACCTTCGGGCAATGAATTCAATATCATGTCGATGACTCTTGGCTAATTGGAAAACCGAGCCTTTCAAGATGCTCGATGTGGCCCTTCATCTTTAAAGCATGGGGACCAACAGCTTGTCCTTCACTCATCTTGCATGAGGTTAGGGCCTTAACTGTGTTATACCTTTCTTGACTTGCTTGAACTTGAAACATTTCCATCAGTCGATTGTTTAGATCAACTGTCCCCAAGTGCTCAAGATCCTTTTGAAGGCTCTTGCACATGGCGGATAGCATGAGGCAACCAACATCAGTAGAATCACGCTTGTGCTTCAGATATTGATCACTCACTGCCCCAGTAGCATTGGCAGCAGGTTCAGGTGGAATAGGTTCCTCGAGAACGTACAATTTATCCTCTTGCCTGAGAACAATTCTCACGCTACGGATCCAATCCATATAGTTTGTACCATTCTCCTCCACCTTTTCCTTCTCAAGGACAGATCGCAGTGACAAATGATGATTATTGTTTGATGCCATTTATTCTACAAAAAGATATACATAAAATATGAACACATATAAGTAAACATATTATATGAGAAGTATAATGCATTTACACAAAATAAATGCTCCCACTAAATTATACACCTTCCAATGCAAATAAGCATAATATACATTTAATGGGCTAAGATCCAACTTTAATTTAATTTCAAGTTTGCTATGGCAAACCGCTCAAAACTAAATTAATTAGGTAGAAGCATCAATCATATCACATATATGACTCTTAGATCTTTTATGAGATTTATTCAAGACATCATATGTCTAAGCATATTTTAATCTCATCTTATGCCTTGGGTCCAAAACCATTTTGATAACCCAATTAAGTTCATTCACTTTAAACGTATAGGAACCACCATTTCCTCATCTTGCTCACATACGAATAGAATCAAAGCACCTTGCTATGGCAAGCCCACCCAAAACTATCCAAATGGTCTCAAGTGTTTTAATCATGAATTGGCATAAAGAACTTAAAAGTTAAATGAAGGTTCTTTAAAGTAGATTATAAGCACATCAGCAAAGATAGTCATAGTTGTGCACCAGGTAAGTTCTCAGGAAGATGGGTGAGCCACAAGGACTACTTAAGTACCAAATCTCTCCTTCGACAGAACACTCCTAGACATGCACAATCAGAAATCAGCTCTGATTTGCAACATAATCAATACTTTATATAAACAATCAATTGCCTTTTAAATTTATTAAAATGACTTGTTTCACATAAACAATCAGAAAACCAAAATTTCAATGTTCCAATTTAAACATTCAGGAAATTACAATACAATGTTTCAACTAAACATCTAGCAAAATTCTTAACACGTAAGAACACATAGTTCATGCATCGCAACAATTAATAAAATCATATTTTAATTAATTAAGCATGCATAAACAATGAATTAATCTAGCATAGCCCTGTAAACTTTGATTTCCAGAAATTTATAGCATCCAGATTAATACATAAACATATTAGATTGTAAACACATTCACAGATTGGCAGGATTGTTCAACAAACTGATACTGCCCAGATGGGCAAGTTTTGTCACGTGACAGAGGCAAGCTCTGTCGCGTGACACAGTCAAGCAGTGTCGCGTGACACAACCAAGCAGATTTGCAAATTTGCAGATTCAATCAATTCTAAATCACAGAGCAATTAAATCATGTAAACAACTTTTAACATATTTAATTCAATATCAATAGAATACGATTTAGGCATATTGTTTCAAAAACAATCAAACTATCGCATATCAAACATGCAAAAAACCATATAAACAACTTATATCAATTTTTCTTAGCATGTTTATTCAAACTTAATCATACGAACGCGGCTCTGATACCACTGTTGGGTTTTACGGGTCCATGCGCAGCGGAATTAAGCATCTAATAACATAAAACCCAAAGAAAAATTAACTTGAATTCTATGAGATAGAAATAACCAACCTTGAACGCTTTCCGTTCTTGAGCTATCGAACAATGAATTGATGTGATATTGAATCACAAACTTCGAACTCTAGGCCTTGATCGTTGAACGAGCGAAGACCCTCTTTTGGTATCCACACCTTCGAATGAACCAAGAACGACTTCTTGAAGATTGCTAGATCATAAACCTTGAAGAATATTGAGAATTATGTTGTGATTTTCGTTTCAGAATTTCGGCTAGCTAATTAGGGTTGACAGACTATTATATTTATACTACATTAGTATGGTATATGTTTCCTAATCAAATTAGGAAATCAGTCGGTAAACGCCTCTTGTGGCTTGAAGTGTCGCACGACCAGACGAGTCCCATGGACAAGTTCTGTCGCGCGATGTCTTAAGCCACATCAGGATTCTTTCAATCATTCTTCCTCTGGTTTAATCAATTCATTCTAGTTGTATGTGACCCAATAGGATTATATTATATTGGCAATGAGCTCGATCATATCGACTCTCATAAGACATAAGCGGACTCTAGCAAGCCATTATGTCTACCCAAATAATATAACGTAATAGTTCACGTTTTCAATGGTACACTTCCATCTCTCCCTTTGTCTCACGATGTTATATTGAACACAAGTCATGGTCCACGTCAACTTGTATTGTTCAATGCTTTCTCGATCTTTGAGTATAATGATAATCCAATCGCATTGGGGTATGGCCATACACTTTCATCATTATCACTCATCGAGGGGCCCAAGCATAACATCTCTCTTTCGAAGGACACATTCCATCTTGACTTATCATCCTTCCCATCATGAATCCGATCATGCCAAAATTAGCCTTTATAAATATCGTGTTAAGATATCGTTTGACTAAAATCAAACATGACTTTCATCATATGTAAGGTCATGATAATCTCAGGTCTAGGAACTAAATGAAGTAACCTTATGAGATTTAATTATGACATTTGACCATGATATAAATCTCATACGGGTCAAGTCCAGTCACTTGTTCTCTAACAAGTACCCTTAAATTTAATGTGCATCTCTATGCATTTAATCATCATATGATTATCCATTAACATTTATACTAATTATTCACTTAATAATTAGGGACGGAGATTATTACAGGTAAATATGCAAAACATATAATAATAAAATAGTAAACTTTTCATATAATAATAAATAATGTCAACACATAAGTCTATCAACTATAGGCCTAAGGTATAACACTAACAGTAAACACCCGCACTCCTTCGGGAACTACACACAGGAAGTCCACGAGCCTCCTAGCGTAGTTGGCTATCCCATCCAAGTGCCTCACGGCCTGATTGTAAGTACGGCCAGACACCTGCAAACCAGGAAAGCCGTCAAAAGACAAACAGACAGCACAAATGCAACATTTGCAAGATGCTACTACCAAGTACAGAAAAGCAAAGCAAAACACTCACCGAAGCATTAGGGTCCACTCTGTATTGAGGCCTCGGCTGCTCCGAGATGGAAAACAACAGCCGCCTACGAGAACCACCAACACCCTCGAATGACAAGCGAGTGCGGGGGAGCGGGTAGTCTCGGGGACGTGCAGGGCCCTCGTCCTCTCTCTCCAGCACCTGCGGGCTCCTTAGCCACGTCCTCAGAAAAATGTCATAGTCGGCGCCCTATATAACGTACTCGGCGTGAGGCACACCCTGCCTATACCGCTCCAACTCTGCCCCGGCTATGAGCAAGGGATACTGCTTGTGAAGAGGCGGATCCCTCGGAACCAAGGGGACAGACCCCGAACCATACTGGCAAGACACCCTCTCGCCCAGATACATCACATCACAATGGAGCCCCACCAGCAGCTTCCGCTGACGTGTAATCTCCCCAGCAGCATGCACCACGAAGTGATCAAGTCGACTCCACCAGGTCAAGCTAATCCTCGGAGAAAAATCTCGGTCCATGGCCAGAGATGCCTCCTCATATGTCAATCGGGTGTGCTCCCTCGACTTTGCCGGCTTCCTCGTCGCCTTCTGCCAAGTCAACATGGCAGGGAATAAATGCGTATATGCCTCCCTGGTATCCCACGTATGCGGGTGAAACACCTCGAAGAACTACACCTGTCGAACGCAAGGAAAGTTATGTCAGCTACAAAGCAGATACATACGAGTACAAGTAAGACAAGGAAGAGAAAAAGAAAGAAACTCACATCTAGAGCAAACTGAAAACAGCCTAATGAGTTTTCCTCTCCCCGAGAGAACTTGTCCAATGCATAATAAACCTCGGCCAGACCGGCCTCTCCCCAAGCATACCCTCTCACGGCCTCCAGGTTGGTCAGAGAGCGGAGCAGAGCAAAATGACATATCGTGTCAACAGTGGGGAATAGGGTAGCTGACAAAGCGAACCACAAAAACCCTCGAGCCAAGCACTCCGCTGTCATCCTCACGAAGCCAGCCAAATACTCCTCGATGCCCCTCCTCAAGTAAGCCTCCATCAGCCTGTACCGAATACCCAGGCCTCTGGCATCGGTAATATCAAATCCAAGCAGCTCCGACAACTGCTCCCTGGTGAAGCCATCAAACCACTCAATGGTGTTGCCCCGGAATGACAACCCAGTAATCGCCGCAAAATCAGTGGGTGTCACGGTCGCCTCCCCCCACCTGAAATGGAATGTGTGGGTCGTGTCCCACCAGTACTCGCTCAGGGCAACATGAAGTACCTTCGCCCTCTGTGTCAAAGCCACCATGGCTACCGAACTGATAAAGCCTGCCAGGCCAGAGTCAATCACGAACTGTCGTGGACTCCTCTCACCGTCCCCAGCCACATCTGGGAACATCTCCCACAGCTGGCGGACAGCCTCAACATCCCCCTACTCTTCACATTATGCACGTCAACCGGCCCTCGCCCCTGCAGGTGAACACGGCAAAAGTATGTTATTACAGAGATAACATACACAGACACATATCAAAAATCGCAGGAAACATATCAGCACGAAGATATGGTTCATTTTCCTAAAAATATTTCCATCCCAGTTGGAGTATTAACGGTTCAGTTTCAAAAACCCGTTCATCAACAGTTCATTTTCCTAAAAATATTTTCATCCCAGTTGGAGTAATAACGGTTCAGCTTCAAAAACCCGTTCATCAACGGTTCATTTTCCTAAAAATATTTCCATCCCAGTTGGAGTATTAACAGTTCAGTTTCAAAAACCCGTTCATCAACAGTTCATTTTCCTAAAAATATATCCATCCCAATTGGAGTATTAACGGTTCAGTTTCAAAAACCCGTTCATCAACTGTTCATTTTCCTAAAAATATTTCCAACCCAGTTGGAGTATTAACGGTACAGTCTCAAAAACTCGTTCATCAACGGTTCATTTTCCTAAAAATATTTCCATCCCCGTTGGAGTATTAACGGTTCAGTTTCAAAAACCCGTTCATCAACGATTCGTTTTCCTGAAAATATTTCCATCCCAGTTGTAGTATTAACAGTTCAGTTTCAAAAACCCGTGCAGCAACGGTTCATTTTCCTGAAAATATTTCCATCCCAGTTGGAGTATTAACGGTTCAGTTTCAAAAACCCGTTCGTCAACGGTTCGTTTTCCTAAAAATATTTCCATCCCAGTTGGAGTATTAACAGTTCAGTTTCAAAAACCCGTTCATCAACGGTTCATTTTCCTAAAAATATTTCCATCCCAGTTGGAGTATTAACGGTTCAGTTTCAAAAACCCGTTCGTCAACGGTTCATTTTTCTAAAAATATTTCCATCCCAGATGGAGTATTAACGGTTCAGTTTCAAAAACCTGTTCATCAACGGTTCATTTTCCTAAAAATATTTCCCTCCCAGTTGGAGTATTAACGGATCAGTTTCAAAAAACCAGTTCATTAACGGTTCCCTTTTCCTAAAAATATGTTCGTCCCAGTCGAAGTATTAACGGTCCAAAATCCCAAAAGGTTCAAGTCATTTCGAAAACTCCGTCAAACCCGGAACTTTCAAAACATTTCGAAAACTCCGTCGAACCCGAAACTTTCAAAACACTTCGAAAAATCTGTCCAAATCGGAACTTTCAAAATTTACTCTGTCCCGAGTTAAACTCACTTTAACTTGGAAAACACCTCTAGACATGGAATTTTTCTGCCAAAATTTTTATGTTGTCTACCCGTAACATCAATTGAGCTAAGCTACAGTCAATTTCAACAAAGGGGCATCGCAAGGTCAAAACCCCAAATCGGGCACCAAGAACCCTAACTCATTTCTAGCCAAAATTCCTAAAATTCAAGAATGCAAATTCTGAAAATTAACGGAATTTAGAGGATGCTAACCTTCCTCGCAATCCCCTCCTTGGATTTGTGGCAATCCCGAGCCGGATAAAACTCAGATGGATCCAAAGGAAGATCGGTAGTTCGCACCGTCCTCCTTAGCCTCGCTCTCTCGTTGTCGGTCCTCCTGTGCCAACCCCTTCGTCCTAATCCAACTTCCATAATGATAATCTCTCAAAGATTTGAACAAAACTCGCAAAAAAATGGGAGAAATTTCACTCTTTTCTCTCTTCTCTCTCGCTGAAAATGGAATTTTCTTCCATTTCAGCGTCGGCCTGGTGCTGATTTAAAAAAGTCCATGGCGAAGGTGAGTCCGGCCGGCCCGTTTTATACCATAAATTTTCCTTTGCCACTTTGGCCCCTCTGCTTCCCAGAATTCCGAATTTAACCCTTTTGGCCCCCAAAAGTTAAAAAATTCCCCAGTTAGACATTTCTAACGCCCCGTCTCCAGACGTTAAAATTCTCGTTAGTCCTCACTAACACTCTGTCTTCGGACGTTAAATCTCAGTACCATCTTTAGAAGGTAAATCGGCCGCCATGGTAAGCCCGAGTATCTTTTCGCTCCCGCAAGCGAACCTTCAATTCTCCGGCCATCAATCGTAAGCCCGACCACCCCATTTCAGCGACAATCACTATAAGCCCACACAACAATCCCTCTTTGGCTGCCATAGTAAGCCCGAGTATCTTTTCGCTCCCGCAAGCGAACCTTAAATTCCCCGGTCGTCAATCGTAAGCCCGACCACCCCATTTCAGCTGCAATCACTATAAGCCCGCACAACAATCCCTCTTCGGCCATCATCGTAAGCCCGAACACAATGTCCCCAGCAGACAAAGGACGAGCCGCAAATCAACATAAGCCCGCATAACCATCCTTCTTCGACCGTCATTTCCGTCGAATTCCCAGCATATGATCCCGCTTCCTCCGTATATCATAATACACCGTCAGGGACGGACATTTCTCATATCCTTTCAGAATACGCCGTCAGGGACGGACATTTCTTGTATCCTTTCAGAATACGCCGTCGGGAACGGACATTTCTGGCATCCTTTCAGAATACGCCGTCGGGGACGGACATTTCTCGCATCCTTTTAGAATACGCCGCCGGGGACGGACATTTCTCGCATCCTTTCAGAATACGCCGTCGGGGACGTACATTTCTCATATCCTTTCAGAATACGTCATCGGGGATGGACATTTCTCATATCCTTTCAGAATACGCCGTCAGGTACGGACATTTCTCGCATCCTTTTTGAATACGCCGTCGGGGACGGACATTTCTCGTCTCCTTTCAGAATACGCCGTCGGGGACGGAAATTTCTCATATCCTTTCAGAATACGCCGTCGGGGACAGACATTTCTCACACCCTTTCAGTCTTCCGTAGGTTCAGACGCCTCCTAATAGTCTTACTCAGATCTAGACACCTCCGAATCAGTGTCAACCAGGACGATCTCCTCCCAATCATTCCCCAGAGGTCGAGGCCCTAAGCAATACCCTCGCACCTACGAACTACGATCGGCTTGATTCCCACTCGGGATACGTAGGAATCCTCTGGCTAAGGGTCCAACCAGCTGACCGCTCAAGTCTCTCAAAGTAAGGCATCCCCCAATTTGGATCCTTATCTTTTTTCAATGACCCCACTTCCTTTGAAAGTGATGTCGCTGAGGGGCTACTGTAAGTACCCAAATCCGGATCGTCAAAATCCGTTAAAAGTTAATCGAAATCCGTTAACTGGCCCTTTCCAGGTTAACCGGAACCCGTCAAGCTCCCCGCTCTCGAGTCAACAAGATTCCCGAGCCCCGTTTTGTCTCGATTTGCGTGAAATCCCATTTTCCGACCAAACACGAACAAAAAAACCTCGAAACACCTTTCAAAACACCAAAACCGTATCCCGTATATGTAAACCGAGTCAAAGAGTCAACCCCTAGCCATAGGTAAAACTCTCTCTCTCTAAAACTCGTTTCGCCTCGATTTACGTGTCAACCGCTATTATCGTGTCGGTCGAAACTTTCGAAATGTAGACGTAACGCCATCTACGGGGTTCGATACGTTTTACCCCAAAATCATCTTCTCTCCCGTAAGAGAAGTAATTTCGGGTTAAAACGGCGTTTCGGCCCCCTTTTTTTACGTTTATGTTATTTACGGTCCGGATCGTTTGATCCGTCGATTCGCACATTTACCGTCCGAACCGTTTGGTTCGTGATCGTCATTTACTAAGTCCGGATCGTTTGATCCGTCGATATCGTCATTTAATTTATATGCCTTTACAACTCCGAGCCGTTTGGCTCGTCGATCGCACTTTTACCGTCCGGATCGTTTGATTCCGTTGATACCGCATTTTAAATACTGCCATTTACAAGTCTGAGTCGTTTGGCTTGGGATAGTATTTACTTATCAAAGTCTGAGTCGCAAAATGACTCGTTGATCGCATGTCATTTAAATACCTCTTTTCATAAAATTGGTAACAATGTAATGCCCGGTTCAAAACCGGAGTTCGTCATTCGAACTCCTTTTCAAAACAACGCGAAATCGACGTTTGGCATCCAAATGCCCATTTTCAACTCAAAACCCAACGTTTGACATTCAAATGCTCCTTTTTAATTAAAATCAATGTTTGACATTCAAATTAAAGATTTAAGCTCGTCCTTCGAACGCCGTTTTTCAAAACAACTCAAAACCGACGTTTGTCATTCAAACGCTCGTTTTTTCATCATAAAATCAACGTTTGTCACTCAAAATAAGATTAAGATTGACATTCAAGCCCCCTTTTCAAAATGCAACTCACACACACACACGCACACAATTTCGAGAAAGGTAGAAAGACTCGTCATACGAGGCATTTCGGGTGATCTCAATATACTCTTCCCGAAACGTAACGTGACATCCTAACCTAACAATCTCTGGTACAAAAAAAGCCATTTTTAAAGTTTGGGCTCATAATACAAAACGTCACATTTTCAAAGCCATTTTCCAAGTTTGGGCTCATAATACGAAACTCCACTTTTTCGTAGCGTTTTCCAAGTTTTGGCTACCAATTAAAACGACCCCCCACCTTTTTCAAACTCAGCCATTCTCAACGTTTTGGCTCATAATAAAAAACCGCATGGCGACTCCTCCCTCTCTCCGAAAGCGAGGTCCCAAGTCTTCCGAAATGGCCGCTCGTCGCGTCCCCCGCGCGCGATCCGGGTAATTTCACACACGAGCCGAGTTCTTTATAATCCATACACTGGTTCCCTGTTTGCCCTGCCATTGGCCATGGTTTGGGGGTAGTGAACTTGCTCAAGGGAAGTCTAGTTGCACTATTGGGTATGACTTTGTGTCATAGTCCCGCTGGTTGTTACTGTGATTGGGTTCCGGAACCGCTTCTTCAACTACTGTTGCTGCTTGGATCGTGATATCCTTTTGAGGATGAAACCTTGGCTCAGTATCCTTCTAAGTATTACATTATTGCACTTATTTATTTTATGCATATATATATATATATATATATATATATATATATATATATATATATATATATATATATATATATATATATGATTTGTTGTTATATGCTTCTTAATGTGATTGCATATCATCTTGTTGCATATATAATAACTTGCTGAGATTTTTCTCACCCCGTCCTTTTATTGTTTTCTTAGATAGAGCCGAGCCAGGGGCTAGGGCACGTTGAGCACCGAGAGGGCGCCTAGTGGGGATTTTGTGGAGGAAGGTATTTGGTAAGGATACATTATGTAAATGTATAACCTTGGGTAGCATTCCGAGACTTGAACATGTTGTCTTTATTTTGAAACTTTTAAAGGCTTTGTAAATATTTTTCATTTGGGAACTAGGTTCCTTGGTTTGTAAATAAGTTAAGTGTGGTTTGTAAGTGGTGTGAGTTAGTTTTAAAAGTTGAATGGTTTTACCTTTAATGGTAAGTTAGAATAGTTTTCTAAATGTTAAACAGGTTTTAAAAATGATAACTTTTAGAAAGTACATTTCGAAAAAATTTCTTTACTTGGCGTCTTCAGAACGTGTCTCGACGTGGGGCCAAGTAGGACCTCGATTCGGGGCGCGTCAGCTGGAATGTAAGGGAGGCGATTTAAGGTCAATTCAATAGAGTGAAAGGACCTTTCAAAAAGCCTCCCTTATCGATAGGGATTGCATACATGGGGAAACATACAAAAATCACAAGAAACATAAAAAGAAGGAATTGTTACCTTGCTTATTTAGCTTTCCGGAAATGCCTTATGGATAAGGCTCATCCATCCTTGAGGAGCTTGCTTGCGAAGAAAAGGATTGTGTTTGTGTTTTAAGAGAGAGAGAGAGAGAGAGAGAGAGAGAGAGAGAGAGAGAGAGAGAGATAGAGAGAGTTTTGAGA
The DNA here is from genome assembly GCA_022495995.1 of Adenophora triphylla var. japonica. Classification (NCBI taxonomy): domain Eukaryota; kingdom Viridiplantae; phylum Streptophyta; class Magnoliopsida; order Asterales; family Campanulaceae; genus Adenophora; species Adenophora triphylla. The sequence goes on from JAFEMH010006096.1 coordinate 21,353, forward strand.
GAGTTTTAGTCTAATTATTTAGGGGTCAAGTTGCTACCATTTCAAGGAGGGGGAGACCTCCTTTTATAGGCTAAGGATAGAAAAAAGAGAGGGAAACTCAAAAGAAATCGCCAGCCATGGCTGAGAATTAATGGGGAGGATTACAAAATCATAAAAGAGAGAGATATTAGGAGGAAAATCAGTCATTGTATGAAACTCGCGCGAGTCTTGTAAGGGGTTTCAGACTCGCACAAATTCCACAGGGGCGTGACTCGCCCGAGTTTGGTTAGGAGAGAAAGGACAGAAATCACCTTAAAGGTTAACTCCGTATTAAGTTTAGTCCCAAAACTACCAGAATCAGTCAGAAACTTGGTGGAATTTCATGGAAGTTAACAGAAATCAATAGAAAATGATAAAGGATAGATCTCGTATGCAATCGAGTATGAGAGGTCCAAGGCAGTGTGTCTTCACTATGATGGATAAATGCAATAGTATTAACTGAAGCATCATTACTTGTAGCAGTTTTTTTGTAGCGAAATCTGCTATCTTTCTTCGTTTCCTTCTTGTATTAAAGGAGGTCATCAATCCTTATTCTATGTCTTTCAACAATTTTAGTAAGCTTGAGCCTCTACCTTCTAGCAAAATCAGCAAAAGTCTTATTTGGATACTACTTGAGTTGCTCGAGATCCCTCCTAGTAGAGCGATATGTTAAGTTGTCCTCAAATTGATTTTAGAACACCCTACATGCAAGTGGTCAATCAAGCCTAGTAGGTAAGGGAGTGACATGTATCAATCCCTTGCGACACCCTCAAAAGTTTGAGGGAAACATTGGGCCAAAAAATATGGTTATCAGCGGTTATTGAGAGCATAGCCCAAGTGTAGACCTCAACATGAGCTCGAGGATAAGTGGTGCCATTAAACTTGGAAACATGGGGTGTCTTGTACGCGGAAGCTTGAAGATGGATAGTCGTAGAGCATTTGGATCAAAAGGAGCAAGAGAGCCCTTTGCAGTGTCAAGGGAAGCAAACTTCTTCTCTAGGTAGTCCATGGGCACAGGACCATTGGCCTTCTTGGTTTCACCACTACTTTACCTCTTAGTCTTAGAGTTAAGTTCCTCGTTATCGGAGGAGGAGGAAGAGGAATCAAACTTGGGACCCTTCTTCTTTGACTTCTTACTCTTCTTAGTGTAAGATACCTCGTCTTCGGAGGAGGTGTCATTTTGTTTCTTAGCTTTCTCAGCCTTTAGTGCACTGACTTCTTCGGTTATGGCTTGTATCTCTTACACTAGGGTCTTTCTTTCCATTTCAAACCGATCCTTTTGGTCTTCCATGTCTGTGAGGGCCTTAATGAGCGAAGCTTTAGTGTCGTTGAGTTCAGTTTCAGTGACATGGGGAGAACTTGTCATTATGCTGGGAGAGTCTTGAACGAGCTAGTCTTGACGACGGACATAGATGTGTAGCAATTGTGTTAAACCATGATTGAGTCCCAACAAGTCATCTGAATGAAGGCTTAAGGCTGACCAAACGAAAAAAACATATAAATTGACATGTTTGTCTCGTATGTGACAGGCACCAAAGAAATAAGATTTTCAGATTTTAATCCTAATTTTGGTCGGATGGAGGTAAGTCTGTTTTAGATCAAAGAAGTTCATATTTTAAATGTTGTTTTTCAGTTAAGACTCATGTGGACCATTTGATTCAATCCTAATTCTCTGTGGACAAAATATATCAACCCCAGGTATCTCCCTAACTTTTCTCTCCTCGATTAATCTCCTTCTCGGTCTTCTTCCTGGGTTCAGAAAAATCTATTCAAGCATATTTGCCCTTTTTAAGTGGGCTATTCCTAGCCATGTTGGGGATGGTGTCTCCACGCATTTCTAGTTTGATAATTAGCTAGACTCCTTGCCTCCAGGGAAGTTGGTGTTACACATCCATATTCATGTTGGCTGTCTAAACTCATTAATTATTTTATTTTATAATCATCAAAAAGGGAAATTAAGGGTACTTCAACATTTCTTGCCACCATAATATATGAGTTTTATACAAGACTACCTTAGCCTTTACAAACCCAACCACATTTACCCATTTGAAGTCTTCATAAATAGGATATCTTCATTATTAATTGCACTTATGAATGACTTCTTGACCAACAACTTGAATCTGTATCTCAAGCTTTTATCCTCTGGTCTCTTCATGGAAATTGACTTTTCTTTTCCGTTGCTAGTTTTTGCATGACAGTGTAGTTAGGATGAACTTCCCATGTTTACTAAGCTAACAAGAAAACATATCCTGTCTTTACCCTTATGTCTTCTTTGCCTCGTAGCCTAGAATTGTCTCCATCTAGTTCATTATTGTTCCACACGTCACTTGTGTCATGTCATCTACGACCTTTATAGCATCCAAAACAATGTCATCCCCAAATTTATTCATCCCTCACTCCTAGCTTTTAAAGTAAATAATTGACATACTATTTCCCACTGCATTCATGGCCACGGGTCATAAGGCACTCTTCGCACAACAAATCCACTTTGAAGTTGGCTTGGCAAGACATCTCTCTTTGGTGGAAAATCTAGGGATATTGAAGGCCCACATATTAGGTGATATACAAGCTCAAAATGAGATCATTTTCTATCGCTACGCATTCATACCTTTTGAAGTCAAATAATACATTCAAAGTCTTGACAAAGATCATATAACCTCTCCCAAAATTGGTCAAACACCACCAATCTGCATAAACTCTAAACTCAAAACCGATGGTGCTTTATGTCTGCTAATCCTGGAAAAGCATGGATTGGAGGTCTTATTTGGGACAATTATGGTTCCATGGTGGATTTATAAAATACTAGTACATGCCCGTGTTCAAGGATACGGTTTTTTTTTTAATTAAAAAAAAATTTAAGGGCAAAATGGGAAATTCGCCGCGTGAAACTGTTCATTCAACTGTTCATAGTGGGGGTCTAATTTATACTATAGATATCGATGTCACAAATAACATGATAACCGAAATATAGGCAATTCTTGAGGGGCTTGAATTAGCTCTCAATCTCAACTTATCAAAGGTTTACATTGAGATTTCTTCACAAGTTGATTACAATTTCATTTACAGGCACCAAGAACTTCCTCCTCAGCTCCGACTTACTTTTTGGATGTGCCTTTCTACTTAATAAATTCAGTCGTACTTAGTGCTCTTTTGAGTATAGAGAAGCTATGTAACGACCCCGAATTTCCATGATTTAAATAATCCATAAACATGAATAATTAAATATTCCAAAACGGATCCACAAGGTAACTTAGTTCAAACCATTACATCGGTGCGGAATATTCGAATGTAACAGCTAAGTACAATTACTAGAACTAATAAAAGTCTTGAAACTCGGAATCATTAATTAACTAATTTATTCTACTTAAATGCTTCGCCTCTTTCTGGTGGCGATTCTCCTTCTTCTCTATTCCGATCCTGGGGAAAAAGAAATGAAGGAATGAGCGAACAATGCCCAGTAAGTTCATACGTGGTCCCTTCGGTTCAATGAAGAGACAACCGGAATGAACGGAATCCAAAGAAGTATATTCAAAGATAGGTTAAAATCAATCATATATATATATAGTAAGTAAGGAAAGTGTGGCAACTACACATTTAGTTATACTTTTAACACTTCCGTCAATCCCATAGGATATACCCTACATTGAGTACTCCCAACATTTTCATCACTTTCGTCAATTCCATAGGATATACCCTACATTGAGTACTCCCAATATCGATCACCTACATTGATGTCGACGGTGCATAAAATATAGACCAGTATGTAACACATATCATACCAGTCCAATATCAATTCATATAACCTTGACATGCATGTACATTCATACAAGTCATCATCCATTCACAGGTAACATGCATCATTTCATGTTATCTAATAATACTTGACAAGCATGCATCATTTCATACATGTCATAATATATGGTGCATTCGTAGGTACATGAACACACATAGCAATTTCCAATACTTGAGATATTCCATGAACAAGATCACATCATAGAATAAGGAATTTTCAATGACGATACATTTCGCAAGGATATTTTAGAAAATTACTATCAGCCACAGATAGCATTCATGTTTTGAAAAGACTCGATGGAGTTTTCAAACGAAATTGATACACAAAGTGTTTAGGAATGTAATTCCTTACCTTAGCTTTGCTTTCCGTCCTTAAGCAACGCTTTTACGCGAAATCTACAATCACGTAATAACATAACTTAGGCACAAGTAATCGCTTATTACTTCTTATGTACCTATACTTCCTTTCTTTAGTTAACCTATGAGTTACTCTTAGACTCACTTTAACTGGTTAACTAACTTTCTATTTTTAGGAACTTTCCTAATTTAGCAGTTTCTTAATTTAGAAATTTTCTTCTTATAAATCTTTCCTCAAGAGGACACTTAGTTTCATTCCTTTCAATGGAAGTCTAATTCCTTGATAGTTTCCTAATTACGGTCCCTCTTCTCTTTTTGGGTAACCTTCTTTAATTAGAAAGTTTCATTCTTTGAAAGCTTTCAATTTCGAACCCTACTATTCTAGGAACCTAATTCTTTTAGTATTCTTTGTAATACTAAAGTGTTATTTTTCTTCTTTCTCTTTGATATAACTTCTTTAAAGTCTTTGGACTTTTTCTAAATTTCAAAAGGTTCCTTTAGGTTTTTTTAATTTCAATAAAGTCCTTTAACTTTCCAAATTTTACAAATTAGTCCCTCAACTTTTGAAAAATTACAAAACAGTCCCTCAACTTTTGAAAAATTACAAAACAGTCCCTCAACTTTTGAAAAATTACAAAACAGTCCCTCAACTTTTGAAAAATTACAAAACAGTCCCTCAACTTTTGAAAAATTACAAAACAGTCCCTCAACTTTTGAAAAATTACAAAACAGTCCCTAAGAAACTTTGAACTTTTCAGTTTAGTCCCTTAGTTAACTGTTCAGTGAATAACTTAACTGGAAATCAGAATTTAATCCCTTCAGCTTTGTAAACCTTTCAGTTTGATCCCTTTTCAGTTTAAAAATTAACTGTTCTTATACAAACTAACTAAAATTTTAACACCCAAGTGGAGACAACCCCAAATCCTCCTTAGATCAATTCGGCCGAAACCCCAGGTTGATTCAAAAAATTATTTTGTTCCTCTTTTTATTTTTTTTAAACATTAAACATGTATTTAATTTATATATCCTTTAATCAAACACTTTTAATCATATTAATTGTGTTAGATTTAAATTCAAATCAAGATGAACTAGAGTTATGATTACTTCATTATAACCTTCAATTCCTCATTATTCAAACCCTTAATTTATACATTAAACACTAAGATTAAACCATTAAAAATCTAGAATGACTAACACTAGATTTAAAATAGTTTTAGGATTTCAAAAATTCATATCTAATTCAATTTAATTCCGAATTGAATGAAATAAAAACTAGGGTTTAGGGTATCATCTTACCTTGATTATGATGAAGAAATATTGGCCAAAGAAGACCAAAATCCCGGCTGTTCTCCCCTCTTTTCAGTCCAGCCGTCGCCCTCTCTCTCTCTAGGGTTTTTAGACTTTTTTTTTTTTTAATGAAGGATTATGGAAAATAATGAGGATGTTTTATTATTTATAGCTAGGCTTTCACCTCCTTGGGCCCTTTATCCTCATTAGCCCACAACTTAGCCCACTTGATTAATTCATTGATTTGGTCCACCTAATTAAATCCAAGTCCAACTAAATAAGGAGTATTATTTTAATTATTTTTCTAATTAAATAATACTAAAAAAAAAAATTAATTTTTCGGGTCTTTACAAGCTAACGCGACAGTGGATCTGCTTGCTAAGCATGCAGATGGGCTACAGACTATGGATTATCTGTAGTACTACTGTGTTGTAAAATAATTTTATGTTTTTTTAATATATTATGTAGTTTCATAGAAAAAAAAAACCGTTCAATTTCAACCGTGGATATGTGTTAACCATAACGCATATATACATATATAATCAGAGTATCAATGGTTAATACTAGTACTTATATTCGGATAGACTATTTTAACACTTGTTAATAAGTGTAAGTGTATGTTTTAAAAAGTGTCAATAGTAGTGTTAGTGTTGGTGTGCGTGTTAAAGAGTGTTAGTGCTAGTCTTAAAAGAGTGCAAGTCATTGTGTTAAAGAGTGATAGTGGTAGTGTTAAATAGAGTGACAATTGTGCTGTAATGAATGTGAGTGTGTTTTAATAGGTTTCAGTTATTTACAAAAATGCTGCTGCATTTTCCTCTTTCAATTTTTTTAGCTTTAATTTTCTTACCTCTTTTCATAAAACAACTCCATATGAATGTTTATGTTAGCCGACTTTAAATTATAAAGTAAAACTTTGTTGTTGTTTTTGTAAATTGGCTCATCACTACACAATGTGTGTTGATATGAACGAATTTTGTCCCTCCACCTTATTCCCTTCACAATGAGTGAGAATGCAATTATTCTAAACTTAGGGCCTGTTTAGTAAAACTTAAAATTAAGCTCTGAAAAAGTAAAGATGAATCAATTAAGTTGATTAATTATAAGAGTTTAAGTTTGTTTGATAATGACAAATCACGTATATCTAAATTTAATTCAAATTTCAACTAACACTAAAAAATATTGTTTGAATTATTTTTTTCTTACTTATATTTTTTTCTTTATTTTCTAAAATAAATAGTCATATTTCTTAAAATACAAATATAATATATTAATAGCTTAAAAATTATAAAATAAATAATTTATCATTTATAAAGAAGTATTCAACAAAACAAAGTTTTTGGTATATCAAATGTTGATAGATGGATTCAAATACATTTTCTTTTCTTCACTTTCCCCTCTTACTTTATTAAAAGCTATTTTTAAGATTCATATCTCCAACTTAAAATTAATAGTTATTTTAAAGGCATTTTTAATTTTTATTAAGTAATTTGATATTTCTTTACCAATCAAGGTTAATTTTTTAATTTCATAAAATATTTAGAATTAAGTAGTCTAACACCCGTGCGTTAAACGCACGGTAAAAAAAACTTTGAAAAATAGCAGAAATTAAATTAAAAGAGTTAATATAAATATAAAAGTTAATTTAGAATATATATTTTTTAGGATTTAATGGCAAAAATGCATTTTTTACTATCCACTATTTATTTATTTTGATACAAACTATCCACTTTTTAAACATTTATTTTTGCAAGTATATAAAGATTAGAAGTCGTTTTTTTTTTTTAGTAAAATAGCATCCAGGGACAGTTTTATTTACAAAATGTCATTTATTTCGAAAAAAAAAATCTTTTATAAAAACTTCGTTTATGAACGGAGAAAGTTTAACAAACCACAAAAGAGCTTTTTTCTAAAAAAATATTACGAAAGAACTTCAAAAGCGAGCAAACCTAATAACAGTCAAACAAACTTACTTCTATACATGCAAGCACTACGATTCTGATATTAAGACCATTGCACCCTATGTGAGTCGAACAATGCCCCATTGGATGATGAGCACTGAGCAGTCGATTCCTATCCCATGTAATTTTTATTTATTCTTTTTTATATTGATTTATAAATAAGATGAATCATAGTCTTAAAGAATTTAGGTTTTGGTGACTAATGAAATCCATGTGGAGACCAATTTTAAATTTTCCAAACGTTGTACCATCAAATAGCAACAATTGTGACGCTTGACTTACACGAATATCCGAAAATTGTTTCCGTGGGTTTGTTGGACTCTCCACCCACAGGAGTTTAGTCCTTGGGCCAATTGCAGATGCAACCTCATCTAAATCAGTTGTATTCACCCGTCTACAATTAATACACATAACTGTGTTGTGAATTCACGCAGCGGAACGGCCCAAGCTTAGAAGTAATAATAAGAGCAATACACACGAAAAGTAAATCACACACAAAGGAACACACAAGAATTGTTAACCCGATTCGTTGCAACAACAACTACGTCCGGGGGCGCTACCAAGCCAAAATATTCTCTCCAATATTTTCAGATGTTACAATTTGTTTCTAGGCTATCACATGTATTTATAGGGAACAATAAATCAAATTCTAGTAATACTCGAATTCCTACTCAAGAAAGTAATCTTCTTTCTTTTCAAGTATATCCTAATATTACTATCAAAAGGAATCACCAATGCAAGAGGAGATCTTATCAAAATAGGAAACAAATCTGCTGCAGAAAAATCTTCCCCGACACGTGGGCGGTCGCCCACCACCCTATGGGCGGTCGCCCAAGAAGAAATTCCCACGAGCCCAATCTTCTGTACATGTGGGCGGTCGCCCACCACCACCATGGGCGGTCGCCCAGCTCAACAGAGGCACCTCCGGATTTTCCTTCTTGATCTCACCAACTCCTCCGACCGCGGTTCAAATTCCTTTATTCATGGTTTTGACTCCACATCCTAACAATCTCCCACCTGGAGACAAACTATCCATGATACCTCTCTTGAAACAAATTTCAGTGGCCAGCTATTGCGTTGGTAGCGCCCGGCCTCTTGTCTAGTTATCCAAGTGAGTTGAAGCTGAGCTACGCTTCAACATAACTGTCGGTTCTACCATGCTCCGAGTCTTCATTCCGAATGATCCTCCCTGCACATCCCCGCTCACTTGCTTGCTAACTATCGATCCTGAACAGCGCGAATCTACGTGCCCCACACAATCACAAGCTTGGAACCTTTGTGTGTTCCTTGCAACCCATCGCATCACCGTTCTAGATCCTGCTCCCATGTTGGCCAAATTGGCTCCGCGTCGGCCGACTTCATTACCCAATTTTCTACCAACATACCGTTTAGTGAAATTTCTCCCACCATGGCGATCTCGGCCACCACCATTCATCATTGGGATGCGCCTTCGTTTCTCCCAATGACTCATGTTGCATGTGGTATACAACATATTTTCCACGCCGCCACAAGCCACCAAGTTAGCTCCGCGGTTTACCTTCCATGTCCCACAACCGAAGGTCACCACACAACCCTCCTTATCAAGTTGCCTTATGGAAATTAAGTTCCTCTTCAAATCCGAAATATGTCGCACATCACATAGCCGCAAAACAGTCCCATCCGTTGCTTTGACCCGAACAACCCCTTTTCCAATGACCTTGACAGGATTATTGTTTCCCAAACGAACAACCCCAAAATCACCCGGAACGTACTGCTCCATTCTTTTTGCACTGGTGCATGAATGAAACGTCGAGCCCGAATCCAAAACCCATGAATCTGTTGAACTGCTCCCACCCAAGATTAATGCATCCGCTATCTCCTCAGCAACATTCAATTCCTTCGCTCTGCCTGACCGCTTCGGACAACTTCTCCTAAAGTGCCCCTTCTCCCCACAATCATAGCAAGTAATCACCTTCTTGCCACCCTTACTCTTTTCACTGACATTTATTGCTAGCCCCGATGTCCCTCCCTTGCTCTTTCTACAAATTTCTTTGCCAAGAATCACATCAACGACATCCGAAAACTTCAACTTCACTTTTCCTGTTGAAACGTTAACTGCTATCGCAGTCGTATCCCAACTTTCCGGCAAAGAAGAAAGTAATATCAACGCTAGTACCTCATCATCAAGAGTAACAGCCACGGAAGATAGTTGGGTCGCAGTAGATTTGAATTCACTTATATGTTTTGTTGCCGATATGCCTTCCACCATCCTTATGTTCAACAGCTTCCTCATTAGATGAGCTTTATTCGCCGCCGATGGTGCCTCGTACATGCTCGCCAACATCTGTAACATCTCCATGGTAGTCTTCGCCTCCAAAACATTCTTCGCCACATCCTTGGTCAACGTTTGCCTAACAAGCCCTAACGCTTTCCGATCCATGATTTCGAATTTTGCTTCCTCTATGTCCGTCGGCTTTTCTTTTAATGGTAGATACAAATCCTTGTTCCACAGAACATCCTCGATTTGTGTCTTCCAGAAATTGAAATCCGTCCCATCAAACTTTTCGATCAACACCTTATTACCATCCTCCAAAGCTCCCAAGAAATCCATAGCAAAAGACCAGCCAACCATTGATTCGATAAAACCAAAGGCTCTGATACCGCTGCGTGAATTTACAATAAACTGTATGAATACTTGAAATAATTTTGAAACTAAAAAAAGGAAAAGAAAACAATGGCACTCTATACTGAAAAAAGAAGGAAAACTATCACAAACTTAACCACTACTACTGTCTTCGGAATAACTTGTGATAGCAGCCGATCAGAACCACCATATATATCATCACTAGCAACAATTTCTTCAACTACAACCGCAACTATACTTAATCAATATGATAATAATAAGATATTTAAATAAGTAACAGAAAAGTTTCCAACAAAATGTAAGTTTATCTAAACACATTCATATAATCTCGTAATGGAACTCAAAAAAAAATAGAAAACCAAGTTTTTTTTTAAAGAGAATACAGGTCCTAAGAGCTGATAATCCTAACGATCCATACTGTAGCTCAAATGGAGTATACAAATGCAGAAGCTCTAATATGCACAGATTACTTTCGACACGAAAATTGACACATTAATTGTACATGAGTTATATTACTCTTTCGTAACCCTTAGAATTTGGAAACTCATAATAACCAAAGTAAAACATAAGATAAAATTGTGTGAGCACAAGTCGGAGGAATATGAAAAATAAGGAAAAAATTTCACCAGTTTCGACCAGTCGATCGACGGCGGCTAAAGTAGCCATTTCACTGATAAAACAGATCTGCTTCATCAAGCTTTGCCAGGATGCTGAAATGTGCAAAGAGAATACTACAAATACATGTAACACGAGGAAATATGAAAAACTGGACTAAATTAACAACATTTTGCAAAGCAAAGAAGACCTTTCAAACATATCACGTGTAGGGTTCTGTAGACACCCCATTCTGAACCCATCGGATTACATTTATACCACTCTAAGTCTCGCTTTGAGTCAAGGAGTAGAAATCCACCATTTCGTCATATTTCGTTAAGTTTTGACTAACCACCGTTAGTTTGGGACTAAACTGCATACGAGATAACGAGGGAAGGGCAAAATTGTCCACAGACTGCAATATCACGCGTGGAATGGCGTGTCTCGCGCGAGATAATGGTGTTCTGCAGAATGCAGATGACAGTTTCCTCATCGATTTTAACCTCTTTTCGAGATAAAACTTCATCCATCCGGCCAACCAATGAATTTTGGAGTCTGGAACCTTCTCAAGGTGTTTGTTCTCATCCTCAACACCTCTCCAACACCTATAAATACTTGAAGACTTTCAGTATCTCAGAGGTCCACGATCCCCCTACATTTACTGGTTTCTCTCCCTAAAAGATTCCTGTAAATCACCCCTAAAATCACCTCAAAGTTTGTTTGTCAACCTCGTTGATAAACAAACATCAAGATCCGAGTCAAGGACTGAGGCGAAGCTCTGTCCGTGTCAAGATTCGATTCTAAACTTGAGTCGAAACTCTGCCCGAATCACCTCACGCAAGGTAACCCCTATTTTCTTTCTAATTGATTGTTAGAGTGGTATAAATACATAGAATCTAGGATCGGCCTAGAGCCTCCCTAAATCATGGGGATGGTCTCGAAGCAATCGATCCTACATTCTGTTTAACCCCGTTAAATAGATCTTTATTTTATTCTTTTCTATTTGAAATCCTCTTCTTTTTTGCAAACCTCTCTTTTCTTTAGCAAGACCGATCTCCGGATTGGGTGGAATGGGTGCTCCTTGACCTTCCCATTCCATAACCTAAGCCCCGAACCCAAAATCTCATTCAAAATGGTTTTTTCTATGTTTTCCAAACGAATAATATAGGTGGCGATTCAAAAGATAAACAAAAAGGGGATGTTTAAAATCCGCGCATCGCTACAGTGGCGACTCCGCTGGGGACAATAAAATTAAGAGGCTTAAACTTGCGTCAATATTAAAAGAGTGGTTTTCAAAAAATATATATATAATTCGTTTTTTTTTGCTCCAGATCAGGCATATCTCGCACGAGATATCTTATCCCGCACGAGATATCGCTTCGGCAATCTGGTGTCTTCTGGTTTTCCCTGTTCATCTCACAGTCCAAGACGAGGGTCGAACACGCAAGGGGGATCCCAGAATTCATTATCTGCAGAGTTCCTTCATCTTAAGGCCTCCCTTAAGATGTCGAACTCGAATCCGTATTTTAGTTCAAATAATTGATTGTTATTTATAAACTGCGTGTGATTGGGTTTTATTTTATTAAAGTCCGGTCCATTGGGGATTCGGGAGCTGTAATTAATTTATTCATCTCTCTCTCTCTCTCTCATTACTTGGAACTACGACAGCCTGAGTCTTCCTAGATTGAGAGAAACGTAGGCATCCACTTGGTGCGGCCACTATTTGTTTTCTTTTTGTTTTAAAAAAAAATCTCTATTTTTTTATCAATCACCTAGATTGACTATCACACACGCGCACTCATGATATATCTGTCATTGCACTGCATACCCTCTATAAACCCGAGACCCACACTAAGGACGGATGACAGTAACCACCTAGTCGCTGGTCTCTCCGAAGTTGGATCATCCCACTCCGCGTATTCAATCCACCTAGATTGTCATATCGCGGGAGCCTAGCCTTTCAGCCCTGCATCGCCACATTTTCATGTAGATTGTCTTTTTAGGATCACTCCATGACCGGTCGGTTTGACTTAGTGATCTTTTCTTGTTTTTGACCAAAATAAAGCCATGTAAAATTGACGATAAAGAAGGACTCGGAAAAGTCCCTCGGAAACGTCCCTTCGGAAAAAGTTCCTTCGGAATGACCCTTTCGGATGTCCCTTTAAAGAATAACATCCTTCAAAAACAATCTTACATGGCTTTGTTTTACAAAAATCGGACTGATTGCTTAGTCGTTAGGTTCTGATAAAGGCCTTAGAAACCCCTCAAAACGGATTCTCCGTTCCGACCAAAAATTAGGTCTGATAAAAATCGACTTTCCGTGTGATTGTCTCGTGCGGGACTACATGTCTCGCGCGAGATAATGCCTCTGTTTGCTGTAATTGAGCCTGAAACATTTAAGCCTGCTTCCGACTCGTTGGGGCTTGATCTGATCCTGACATCATCTCTGCATCTCTTCTGTCAGTTTTCCGAAGCTACTCAACTTCAAGACTCCCAACACAATGTCTACTGAAAATCACGTCATCACCAAGAAGGACCTTGAACAACAAACTCTGCAAGAGTTGACAAAGTCCCTTGTCGCTGAAATGGAACATGTGGGAGGTTGGAGAGAGGCTTTCGATTTACCTTCCACCCGCATTGCTAGAGATTTCCGGAAGATGGAAAGTGGCTCCGATAGCGGGCAATCATCTGTGCAAGAAGAGCTAAGTGACATCAAGGCTCAACTTGCCAAAGCCCTGCAGCAAATTGACAACAACGATGCATGGCACAACTTGGAAGAATCCATCCAAGCTGACAAGACAAAGATGCTGATTGAAGAACTTGAAGAGGTCAAAAGCGAACTCGAGGCTATGACCCAAAAGTGTATCACCCTCGAAGCCCACATTGGAGATGACATTGATGAGAGGGTCAAGTATTGCCTCAATACTCTTTACCGTGATCTCAAGGATCAAATGGAAGCAGAATATCAGTCTCGCCACAACGTCTTTGTGCAACACTACGAGAATCATATTCGAGACCTCCACAATCAAATGGCTAAGCGAAGGAAGGGTAGGATTTTCTCCGACATTGGAAGGATCTCTCTCGGTCATCTCTTCAGAAGTCTTCACAAGGATGGAAAGATGAAGCCAATGGAAGGTTACATCCCCAAGAGAGAAGGACGAGCTCCACACCTCTACTGCTACTACCATCAATGCCATGGCCACCATACCGATGATTGTTTCAACCTGAAGAACGCAGTCCAAGACTTGATTGACAACGACGCTATCAGAATTTGTCCAAGCGGTGGCATAGTTTGGATGAATTCAAGCAAATGAGGGATCCCTTTCTTTTTCGGTTATTTACTTTTTGCAAGAAGAAACGATTAGTAGTCTAGTCTAGTTTGGGTACTACTTGCCTAAAATCCTCATTTGTGGGCAAGAGTATCAAGTTTGCTTTTCAATAATAGTTAGTCAGTATTTTTCCCTTTCAATTCTGATTATCTGTTTCAAAAGAAAGCACCGTAAATGACATAGAAGCTTGCAACGAAAACGATTACTCCAAAGCACTTCGGTTTTCTGGAAACCTTCCTGTTTGGAGAATGATGCAAGCAAAAGGATACTTCCCTGGCTTGGGACTTGGAAAACACTTGCAAGGGGTAACGCAACCACCACCGGTTCCCTCACCACACACGAAGCATGGCCTAGGATACATCATTTCCATCCACGATGGAGATGACAAAGAAGAGTGGGACTTCACTCATGTCAAGTGGGAAGGAACCGCATACAAAGGCCACAATGACCTAAAGGTCAAAAATTGCAACCTCGAGCCATACCGAAAGACACTCAGTGGCTACTTCGTCCGGGAAAGGGAAAACATTCCCTACTTTATCTTTTTAGAACCATGGACTGACGATAAAGGAAAGCGCCAACCAGGCTTTGAAATATTCAGCGACTGCGATGCTTCACCAGATGAAACAGAACCCGTCCCGCAAATCCCTAAAGATTTGTGGGGCACGAAGGCAGAAATGACAAGCAAATGGGACTTTGTGTTGGGAGAAGACATGCTACGGCAGTTTGAAGACCTGTGCCGGTTAGAAGACAGCTAGATCCATGCAATCTCCAAGGAGGACGCTCCAACTATCGATTACACAACGCTAATACAGAAATGTGATGAGCCAATTCTAAACTGGCACGTCACCGGAGGACCAATCGTTGATGAAGACTTCATGATCAAAGAGCTTGGTTGCACTCCCCATCCCCGCAGGAAGATAGGTCCTGTAACTTTCACATTAGAATCAGGCTCCACCTCTGATTAACTCACTCAAGAGGAAATCGAGGCGGTGGACGAGCATGTATTTCCTTACTTTCTTAATGAAAACTTTGATCTTTTCGAGTACCCTGAGATTGCTAACATCGTGAATGATGAATTAACTCATAACAATCAATATAACGAACACGTTAATAATGAATCATACGATGAGATAGATCAAGAAAACGAACAAAATTTAAAAGAATTAGCAAAGCAAGTAGGTCGTTGTGGAAAGAATGGCCCTGTTGACAACGAGGAAATGCAAACGGTTAATCTCGGGACAACAGAAGACCCCAGAGAAACAAAGATCGGCAGCTTCTTCAAGAGGGGAAGACAGAGAAACCTTGACGCAGCTCCTCAGAGAATATGTCGACGTCTTTGCTTGGTCCTACAAAGATATGCCTGGGTTAAATCAGTCGATTGTAGAACACAAGATCCCACTGCTACCCAACGCCAAGCCAGTCAAACAGAAACTACGCAGAATCAAGCCGGAATGGTCAATGCAAGGAAAAGAGGAAATCATGAAACTCTTGAACGTGGGGTTTATCAAAGTGATCGAGTATCCGGAATGGCTAGCAAACACGGTACAAGTAGCCAAGTTGAACGGGAAAATACGAGTCTGTGTCGATTTCAGAGACTTGAACAAGGCATCCCCTAAAGATGACTTCCCGCTACCAAACATAGACATGTTGGTTGACGCCACAGCCGCATACGAAGTCCGCTCATTTGTCGATGGCTTCGCAGGGTATAACCAAATCCTCATGGCAGAGGAGGACCGACAAAACAAAGATTCACCACACCTTGGGAACATTCTCGCTACACACGGTCATGCCGTTTGGTCTCAAGAACGCTGGGGCTACTTACCAAAGGGCAGTCACGACACTATTCCATGACATGATCCTCAAAGAAATAGAGGTATACGTGGACGACATGATTGTCCACTCAAAGGGGACAGATGGTCAACACTTCAGAGATCTCAGAAAATTCTTCAATCGACTGAGACAACACAAGATGAGGCTCAACCCCGCCAAATGCTCATTCGAAGTAGTCAAAGGGAAAGTCTTAGGGTACATGGTCACCGAGCGTGGCATAGAAGCAGACCCCGCCAAGATAAAATCCATCATAGACATGCCTCCACCCATAACACAGAAAGAAGTAAAGGGATTCATGGGAAGACTCCAGTATATCAGTCGATTCATCAATCAACTGACTACAATGTGCAATCCTATCTTCAAGTTACTTAAGAAAAATGCACCTCAAGAGTGGACCGAAGAATGTCAAGAAGCATTCAAGGAAGTTAAGCATTACTTAACTTCCCCACCCATCCTGGTTCCACCACACAAGGAAAAACCCTTAAAGCTATACCTCACGGTTACTGACAACGCGCTAGGGGCTATGCTCGCTCAAGAACAGCCTGCCTCACACACAGAGAATGCCATCTACTTTGTTAGTCGCAGATTCCAAGGCAGCGAAATCAACTGCTCTCCACTCGATAAATCTTGCGCTGCTCTTGTTTGGGTATCCCAAAGGCTAAAGCACTATATGGAAGTCTTCCCGGTTCGTCTCATTGCAAGAATGGATCCTTTGAAGTATATCCTAGACAAATCTAATTTGTCTTCGAGACTGGCTAAATGGTACTTCATGCTCGCAGGATATGATATCACTTACGTCACTCAGAAATCCATCGGGGGGAGTGTATTCGCAGATCAGTTGGCCGAATTTCCTTGTGACGAAGCGAAGGGGGAAGACCCGCGATTCCCTGGTGAAGACATCATGAGTATAGAAGACGAAAATAAGTGGCAATTATTTTTCGATGGCGCAGCCAACAAGAAAGGGTTCGGCATTGGAATGTTATTGGTAGACCCTGACGACATCTATACTCCACTAGCAATACGTCTTGACTTTGACGCCACCAACAACACCGCGGAATATGAGGCTTGTATAGCGGGGCTTGAGGCGGCCCTAGAACGCAACGTGATCGAACTCGAGGTATTTGGGGACTCCCAGTTAATCATCAACCAGACACTGAAGAAGTGGAGGATCCAAGATCCAACCCTTCAAAGATACAGTGCCCACCTTCAAGAGTTGGCGCAACAATTTCAGGATGTCTCATTCCCCTATCTTCCTAGAGATAAAAATCGGTTTGCAGACGCATTAGCCACACTCGCTTCCTTGGTCGAAATCCCTAAAGGAAAGGCAGTTAAACCTTTCAAAATAACACGGCGTTCAACTCCTGCCTACTGCGCCATTATAGATATCCATGACTGCAAAGACAAATGGTTATCCGAATGTGCCATCGTTGAGAACTCCGAAGAGAAACCCTGGTACTATGATATTTGGCATTTCATCCTAGATGGAACCATCCCACCCGAGGCGCACTGTAAGACTCGTATCGCCCTTAAGAGACTGGCCGCTAATTACTCCATCATAGCTGGCCGTCTATTCAAGAAGCATTCCCAAGGAAACCTCCTTTGTGCCACCGAGGAAGAGGCCCGAGAAATAATGGACCATGTTCATCAAGGTATATGTGGAACCCACATGAGCGGAAACATGCTCGCCAAAAATATCATCAGATAAGGGTACTTTTGGCTAACCATGGTAGCCGACTGTACCAGAATGGTCAAGAAATGTCATAAGTGTCAGATACACGCCAACCTTCAGCACGCACCGCCTTCCTTACTGTACCCTATGACTTCTCCTTGGCCGTTCTCGACATGGGGAATAGATGTGATTGGAAAGGTCACACCCACAGGAGCCAATGGACACTGCTTCGTCCTAGTAGCCATCGACTATTTCACTAAATGGGTCGAGGCCGCCTCCTACAAATTTTTGAATGCCAGAAAGGTTGCAGAATTCATCAAACACAACATCATATGCCGATACGGGGTCGCGCAAGAGATGATATCCGATGATGGCTCGCACTTTGAGAAGGAAACTGATCACCTCCTAACCGAGTACCAAATCACAAGGCACAAGTCATCCCCTTACAGGCCTCAAACGAATGGAGCAGTTGAAGCCGCAAATAAGACAATCGAAACCATCATCAGAAAAATGGCAATCACCGGGAAAGACTGGCCCGACAAGTTACCCTTCGCACTGTGGGGATACCGCACATCAGTCCGAACGGCTACAGGAGAGACTCCCTACGCCCTCACATTCAGAATGGAGGCCGTCTTGCCAATAGAACTGGAAATACCATCACTACTGGTTCTCCTAGAAAACCAAGTGAACGAAGTCGACTGGCTAGAGAGCAGATACGAAGAGTTAGCCTTGCTAGACGAAAGGAGGTTGAAAGCAGCCGAGCACACTCAAGCTTATCAAAGAAGAATGTCAAGAGCTTTCAACAAAAAGGTCAAGACAAGGAATATCAAAGTGGGCGACCTGGTTCTCCGCGAGCATCGTCCTGGACCTTTTAACCCGCTAGGCAAATGGGGACCAAGATGGATAGGACCCTACATCGTAAAGAAGATATTCTCTGGGGGAGCCCTTCAGCTGGTGGACTTAGACGGAGATCAACTACCGAAGCCAGTCAACATGGACAAACTCAAGAAATACTTCGCGTGACTTGGCCTCCTAAAAAGAAAAAAAAACGCTCGTTAGGTTGAAAATCCTGAAGGGGACGGCCTAGGCAAAAATTAGAGCTTGCACAAGAAAAGAAGCCCGCTAGATTGAAAACCCGAAAGGGCAGTCTAGGCAAAAGAAAGGGTGTGCATAAAAAAAAAGGGGGGGGCCTTGTCCCACACGAGATTACCCCTCGGCCTGAAACCGTATTTTGTCCTTTTTCTCTCAAAAATGAACTACGTTAGACCTGAGCCTCTTATTTAATTGCTGTAAAAGAGGAACGTAGGCAGCCTTCGGGTTCGGTCTAATCAAATAAATAAATCTAATTTTGTCCTTTTATTAATCAAATGCATTCTATTAATGGCAAAAGGGAAATCCTAACCACAACGACTAATTTGCTAAGCTAACAAACTTGAAAAAAAATGCTAATAAAAACAAAACTATTGATCTATCAAAGCAATCTCTTGGTACTCCTTAAGATCTAGCCTTTCATTGACTTGGTAGGCCGGCGGACATGATCACCACCGTCTTCGCGATCCTTCTTGCGCTTTGGGCCCTTCGAAGCAGAACATCCCTCGAGACGAGTAAAGACGGACTCCGAAAGCCTCTTGAAGACATTGGGCCTATCTAAAGCTTGCGTCTTTCCAGGCATCCCTTTGCCTCGCCTCTCGTACCAATCTCCATCAATAAAATCCTGGGTTGGATCGGTTCGTACATTAGCAGGATTAGACTGAGCCTCGCTCCTTCGCAAAATACTTCTAGCTACGAAGGAATCCCCCAACAGTGAAAGCCGCAGATCATCAATCTTCTCCACACTAGGGTGGCCAGTATGAAGAAACCAATCCAAATACTTGTCAGATAAGAAGACGCTTGCATCAAAAGTCCGAAGGTTCGACCAGCGGTCCCGACCAGTTCCTTTGCCCCAAGCTTGAGCTAGCACCTGCGTGAACTCTACACCAATATAAGACACACCACGAGAGGCCCCTTCGAAAAGATAAGTGTCCTGCTGCTGACCAAACTGACGGAGCACCCGTTTGGGAAAATAAAAGGAGGAATCTCGCAAACCCGGAGAATAACCCTGTCAAAACCCTTGGTATTGGCAACGTACTTGTTCAATCTCCAATAAGGTGGACACCAAAGGATATCAGCAGTTATAGTTTTCGCAATCAGCTCAGTTCACTCATCCACTGAGAGATCCTTGATCAGTAACTTTCGCGTATGATATGTGAACGGGGGACCTACCAACTTGAGATGCTCCCTAAGCCAAATAGTCAGCAAAAGAGGACTCCCTTGAGTCATGGCACCGGTCTTATGCAACTCATCAAGACCATGCAGGGTTTCACCCAAAATTAGCGGAATAATGTTCCTAGAACGTTTCCTAGCCTCGCGAACAATTTCCACCAATTGGGAGTCAACCAAGCCATCCCTGCATGTGAACAAAACATCTCCGAAAAGAGAAAGGGCCAGAAAGTTTCGTTTGTAAACATGAAAGGCGTCATCATCTGAATCTCCGCTGAATCGCTCAGGAAAAGAAGAACAATCTACCCACCTGCGGTGAACCAACTCATAGCAAGTATCAAGGGGATCCCTAGCAATTCATTCAAGGCCTCTGAATGATTCCTATTATATTTAGGAACAGCAATCTCACCAGTCAAGGGCATATCCAGGATAATGGCAAATTCCTCCACACTAGGTACCATCTCATTAAGAGAAAAATTGAAGAGATTGACAGAGGGATCCCAAAATCGAGCAGCACCCTGCAAAAGATTCCAATCTGGTTGGAGGTTCTTCAAGGTGAAAAGGATTCTGAATCCGAATTCTGCTATGAACCTATTGCGAGATCAGTTGCGAAACGATCTCACAAATCATCAACAATTATGGACGTTGGGGCAATCTCCTTGGAATCCATGGATCACAGGGTTAGAAAAGAAGACAAGAACTCCACCCTAATAGAATATCTCTAGAGTTTGAAAGGTTAGGATGAGTTATCTGGCCGGACTACAGGGTGTTTTTATAGGGAAAACTGACAAAATCCCGTTCGAAGAAGGAAAAGTATTCTGCCTGTGTAGCGTGTCTCGCGCGAGATGCCTTGTCCCGCGCGATACATCGCCACGGCAAGAACAGCAACAGTTCTGCACAAACAAACAATCTAGCCCCGACTTGACGAAGCAAGTCTCGAAAACCTGGACGTAAAGTTCCTAACATGCAGTGCAACACCAAAATTTAGCTCAAAATTGTGGCCTAGATGGCCATTCCATTTCCAACCACGGAAAGTCGAGAAAGTTAAAAAACTAACTAATTAGACCTAGGACTAGGAATTAAGAAAACTGTGTTTTTGTGCCATCTACGTGCTAACAGGTACCAAAAAGAAAGAAAAATTGTCTGGGCCCACACGGCCAATATTTACAGATCTCAAGAAGTAAATGGGGAGAAAAGGGGGATCAAGCCATCAGGTCACCCGAGCCGCCGGCACCTCCGCCTTCACCACCGTTGGGGCTGCCGTACCTCCTCGACCTCTTGGCCCCACAAGTCGGGGTCACCACGGAGGCCACCGTTGAAGCCGCCAAAGATGCCTTCTGGAACAGCCTCTCAGACAGGTCCGACACCAGGGCCATCAATCCTGCCATCTTGCTCGCCCCACGGTTGTAATCAGCCGCGGACATAGTGATCTGACAACAAAAGAAAGAGATGCTCAGATGAAGTCGGACATATACACTTATATGGACGAATACGTAAAATAGTATGAACAGAGAGTAGAAACATACCGAGGAGACATCAGGAGGAAGACGGTAACCCTTGGGAATATGATCTGGAGTCGGGATATGGCCCACCATCGGCATGCTCCCCATCATATATGTGAAGCTCAGAGGACCATAATCTAGTTCGAAGGGTAGAGGAACGGCATACTGGGAAGAAGTGCTAGGGGCTGATGAACCTCAGGCGGAGGCAGAGGTGGAGCCCGGAGCAAGAGATCGCCTAGCACCCACCGGAAGGGGACCCATCAGGCAAGGTAAGAACTCCGCATAAGAAGCTCCTCGGACAACACGAGCCGTCGCCGCACAACCCTCCACAAGATCGGTGTAATCATCATCTGGTATGAAGTGGGTAGGGTACATCGCCCTCGGCGGATCCGCTGGCACCCTGTACGGCAGTGTACCTTTGCCATGCTGAGGAAAGACTCGCTCACCTAGATACATGGTATCCCCTGTAAGTACCCCAATCTGGATCACCCTCTTCCGAGCACATGGGAAACACCGCAGACTCACAAACGCAGTCTCGAAGACCTTTGACACTCAAAACCTCTCAAAACCCCCCATCCAAAACCAAGGGAGGAACCTTTCTGGGATAAAAAGGGACAAAAGGACCTCTTGGGAATTTTCAGAAAATTGGAAAAGTAAATAAGGTCCGTACGGACCTCTTTGTTTTAATAATTACTGAATCCCCTTAAAGTCCACAATATTCCCTCAAATCCCGGGGAACATCATTACTGGAATGAATGGTTGGTCCGTACGGACCTCTTTGCATGCCTAGTTGGTCCGTACGGACCTCTTTGCAAAGGAGACATCATCATTCCAGAATATTCTCAATTATCACAGATTCCCTAAAATCGAGGAAAACCAAAAATTTAGATTACCTAGAAGGTCCGTATGGACCTTCTTGCAGTTTTCTGGCACTATAAATAGAGGGCTCCCCCTCCCTCATTTTCACACATTTCCCTCTTCTCTCCTCTCCCCCCAGCCTTCAGGCTCCCCTCTAAGACCCTTCGGGGCACTCCCGGCCCCTTTCGGATCCTTTCGAGGCCTTCCGAGCCCCCTCGCGGTGCTCCGAAGCCTCCCCGAGCACTCCCGTGACGCTCCCGCGCTGCCCCGAGGCACTCTCGAGGTACTCTGAGACCCCTCGTGGTACTCCGAGGCCTTGCTTGGTCTTTCCCGAGGCGTCCCGGCTCTTTCCGAGTCAAACCGGCGATCCCAAACCACGCCGAACCTCTGCCCGAATCCAACCAACGATTCCAACGCACGCCGAACCTCTGCCCGAATCCAACCAACGATTCCAACGCACGCCAAAACTTTTCCCGAGTGATCCCTGCGATCCCAACGCACGCCGAAACTCTGTTCGCAGACAACCGGCCCCTTTTCCGAAGCAATCCCGGTCCGTACCGGAACACTATTCCGACCTCAAACACTATTCCCCTGCGGAAGACAGACACGAACCAACATTGGTAAGGCTTCCTTCCCATACTATTTTAATACATTTCAATAAAGTAGTGTACAATGTAGACATCCGACACAGCATGCATTTTTAAAAGCACACACACGCACACATACACACAACAGTTAAAGAATATTAGGGGTATCCGAAAGACTCGTTTTTACGAGGCGACTCGGGTGAGCTCTAAGATTCTAATATTCTCTTCCCGAGGAGTCATCTGACCTCCGAACTCAAAAATCTCATCACACAACAAAAAACAGTTTATTTTTAAACTGATGCCCTTTTTCAATGTTTTGGGCTTAATAAAAATGGCGTGGCGACTCTACAAGCAAAAACACAGCGAGACACCTCCCAACTAACGCTGCAAAGCGGGAATGAGCCAGATGCCGGGGCGCGAACGCGCTGCCTCTCGGATCCGGGCGAACTTCCCCAAAACGCGACGCAAGCGAAAATGCGGGATGCACGGGGCCCCCTCCGCGCGCGAGCCTGATCCCCGGGTAATTTCAGTTGGCGACTCTGCTGGGGACATTTTTGTTTTAAAAACTTTTAAACAAAACAAAAGATTTTTAAAACGATGATGAGGGTCAAACTTTCATTTTACCCCTTTCTTTAAACTGTTGTGTGTGTGTGCATGTGCTTTACTTTTTTTTTAAAAAAAATAAAAATACAAAAAAAGCATCAATATACATCTGTGCATACATTTAAAATTCTGCAAAACTTCTGTTTTACTCAGAAAAAGAATTTTAGAGATCGCACACTACGCGCACTGCTGCTCGGTTACACCGCACACTACTCACACTGCTGCCTCGGTTACACCGCACGCTACGCGCACTTCTTTGCCTCGGACACTCTGCACACTACAACCCTTAACCCGGGTGGTCTCGATTGCGATTCGTTTGGCCTTCCTACCCCTCTCGGACGCGCACGGATCATTCCAAACATCCCATCCTAGCCAAGCGTCAACCCTGCACGTTTGAGTCTTGAGTCACACTCTGTCCAGACACGGTTGGTTGTTACCTAGTCCGTGTCATACAAGCCTGGATACATATACCATGCCGGCCATTTTTTCGAGTCGAAGGCTCGAAACTCAAGATCCCGTGCACAAGCAAAGCGATGAAAGGTCATGCTAAAATCTTGACCCGATCTTGATTTTCCGAAGCTACACCCGGACGATGTTCCGTCCCGGATATACATCCATGCTCACATGACACCATGTCATCAAGCCTTTAATACGTCAGCCATGACGATATGACCCAGCCAACGCCTAACGTCACAGATCCCTTGCGCAAGCAAGGTAAAGAGAGGTCATGCCGAACTCTTGACCCGATCTTGACTCAATGGCCGGCTCGGCTTACTATTCACATGGCTAACGCATTAAAACGAACATGACATGCTCGGTCCTTAGGTTCAATTTTTCTTTTAGGCCGGTGGAAACCGCTTGCCCTATAGGACCCTCGCCCGGGGCTGTCCACCCTGGGATGTCGAAATACAGGTGCAAAACGAGGGGCTTATAGCCGCACAGATGGTCTCCACTGACCCAGGATCTAGCATAGTTGCGAAAAAGAAGAGCAATCTTTTCCAACCTACCTAGGACTCTGAGAAAACACATTTTAAGTAAATTAAAACAACAAAAAAAAAAACGGAAACCGCATGTCACGTGAGCTTTCCCCCTTTATCTAAAAGGCCTTCATGTGTCTAAACCTTGCCCGTCACCCCCTCCAGCGAACGGAGAGTGGTTGAGAATACCCGTGAGCCGCCTTTTCAGTATCGAGGTCACAAGGTCCGACAGCCCTTCCAGTTCAACGGTCCGCACCGTCCGCTACTCCCCCATGACGAGATCTACAGATAACAGTGAGGGAAACGGAACCCCGCCACTAAGGAACCTCCAGACAATGGAGGAGGTGCTGCGAGCCTTCGAAACCATCAAGAAGCGCCATGAAGAGCAGCAAGCCTGGATCGTAGACACCCTGCGTCTTCGAGGAACCGTTGCAGTTCCCCAACCTGATGGAACCTTCGTTCTCATAGAATACGAAGAAGTACCGGCTCCCCCGGTTTCTCAAAGCTACCAGCAGGTCCCGCCTCCGCCAAGCTACGAGATCCCAGCAACGCAAGGCAGCTCTCGCTCAAAGCTCCCCTCAGGCGTCAGTCAAGCAGCTCCGACATGTCCGCCTCAGCACAGTCAGTTTCCCGGCTCTGCACATCAAGCTCAGTACCAACAGCACACATACGTGCCGGCTCTGCCAGATCCCAATGCATCTCGGTATCCCCCAGGATTTAACCCTCTGCCTCTATACGAGCCTCGCAGCCATGATCAAAAGTCCCCATGCCTACCAGGGACGGGCATCCCGAGCGGATATCCCGACATTTCAAACTTGCCACCTGCTAGTCTGCCACTTGGGGCTAACGAATCATTTCCCCAATTTCCAAACACAACCCTTAGCGGACCTGGCAATCACGCCCTCAACTTCAACACTCCAGGGTATGGGTTGGTATATACTCAACTACCTCCCCAAGACTCCCGAATGGCGATCCCATCAGCCAATCCACCTCCATCTTCGGTTTCCGTCCCCGAAAACGGTAACCCACCTCAACCTGCCGATCCCCACATGGCTTGGCTGATCGAGCAAATGAAGGACATGCAAGGCAAGCTAGCCAGTTCCCGGAAGGACTCCCTCCTGCCCACTGATCCAAGCAAAGTGGTCCCGCTCCCTCCAAAATTCAGATGTCAGAAATGGAAAAGTTTGACGGGACAGAATGCCCAAAAACCCACATCGACACCTATGTCCTGGGTATGAGAGCCAAAGGGGCAACCCCTCAATAGATGGCGGATCACTTTCAGCATTCTCTCAAATCCACAGCGCTAAGGTGGTTCCTCAATGTAAAGGCAGAAAACTTCTCCACGTGCGACCAAATCAGCGAAATCTTCCTAGAGAAGTACCGCGCCAACCTCGAGTGGGAAACGAACCGCCACGATCTGCAAGCCACCGAGCAAAAGGATGACGAACCAGTAGGTGAGTTTTACAAAAGATGGAACTGGAAGCTTAGCGAGATAATGGATCCGCTTTCCAAAGAGGAGCAAATGGACATCTTCCATTCCTGCCTCAAGCCATCTTTGAGGACTTTGATCAGCCATCATTTCTATCCAGATCTCCGTGCCATGGTCAATGCCGGAACAAAGTTTGAGAAGACTCTGAGTCTTCAGAAGACAACAACAGTCCCTGCCTCGTCTTACCGCTATCGGACAAACCTGGCAACTTCAACTCCTGCCCCGAACAAAGGAAAAGAAGCAGCCGAAACGGTACACTACATCCAGAATGGAGCTCAAGTAAACTGTGATCAAGCAGCCCCAAGGAATAACAATCCCCCTCGCTTCCCACAGTTCCAGCATTTCAACAATCTCGAAATGCCCCTGGGCCAAGTATTTGAAGCTTTGGTGAAGCAAAATCTTCTCAAAACTCTCGAGAAATTCCAACCAAAGACTCCCAAACCCAACATGGATATGAGCAAGCACTGCGCCTTCCACAACTACCCCGGCCACACCACCGACAATTGCTTCGTACTAAAGCAGGTGGTCCAGGGGCTAATCGAAGAAGGAAAGTTGGAACGCCCTCGTGGCCCCAATACCATCGGAAATCCATTCCCCCGAAATGACAGGGTGAACTTAATAGCCTTTAACGAAACTCCAAGCGAGAGCAGACCCCCTGCAATTTCTGAAACCGTCAGCATGCTGTCTCGCTATGACTGGGAACGTGAAACCAGAGTCAAAAGGTCTCGTGACCGGGAATCCAGACAAGAACGCCCAAGGGCAACTGTCTCCCTACGATCTTTGCCCCGACCAAGGCATACAAATGGATGGATCGAACGCTCCCCAGAGGAGACTGAGTCAAATGGTAGCACAGGAAGCGGTCTAGCCTTCACAGACGATGACTTGTCGATATGTGAGAATCGACACAACGAAGCCCTCCTCATCCTCATAAAAATAGAGATGTTCTTCCTCCCGAACGTCTTGATTGATAACGGCTCCGCAGTCAACATCATCGCTTTGAGCACACTGAAACGACTCCGTATCGACCGCTCCCTGATAAGGCCTTCACCCCGGGTAATCCGAGCCTACGACTCCACTGCACGACCAATCGTAGGAGTCATCAATCTGAGGATCCAATTCGATGCACAACTGGAGTCGGTAGAGTTCCAAGTCGTGGAAATCAAACCAACCTTCTCCGCCTTGCTGGGACGACCTTGGATACATCAGATGAAAGCAGTATCATCTACTCTTCACCAATGCGTGAAATTTATCAATGCCAATGGAGTGATCGAGGTGATCCGCGAAAGCAGTACAATGGCAAGCGCTTGGCCGGCAAGCTACGACCCAGAAGAAGGTCCCGACATGACCGAATACTCTTCTCCAGATGAGTCTCCAATCCTGTCCCGCTACGAAGTGGATCCCTACATCCACGCTCTAAGCCGTGACGAGCTAGAAATCGAAGAGCTCATGGGTCAAGACGACAACTCTGACATATGCGACTGCGAAGAATGCTTAAGAGAAGATCAAGAGATGGACGCCCAGATGGAGATTGACCGAGGAGTAGACCCTTACTTCGCCGAAAACCCTCTTGCAAACTGGCTCATCACCGATCCACCGGTACAAGACAACCCTCTGGCCGACACTCTCGGATCTCACGGGGACAGCCATCACAGCATAGTCCAATTCAACATCCCGGTGTCAGACCTGGATGAACAGTGGCGCAACCTCCTCCAAGGTCTAATCAGGGAAGGAGAGATAGCCCGCCCCTCGAATCAGACATTGTAAATGTCATCCAAGCAAAGATCCCAGATAAAGAGGCGGATTCTATGAAAATGATCAACATCAGCAAGAATCAACTCCGAATCAGCGAATGCTTCGCCCTCCTGGAAGTAGTCCTCAATAATTTCTACTGTCCAGGACCCCCAAAATCTGGTAGCAACACCAATGGAGAGACATCGTCAGAGGAGCAACCAAAGACCTCCGCGATCTGGTTTGAAATCGAACCACATGCAAGCTATTTTCCGGGAATCGTGCCAACTGAGGATTGGTCATCAAGGCCATTGCCACTCCCTCTAGAGCTACAGCCTGCCCAGAGTAATGAAGCCTGGTCCAATCCCTCGTCACCCATAGTCTAGCTTCGAGTCATGTTGTCTGTGAATTCATGTCTTTCGAGTCATCTGATGGCTCTACGCCGGAAGATTGTGAGTCCATAATCAACAATGTACAGTCTTTACGCTTTCAATAAAAGGTCCGACCTTTCTAAAATATCCTTTCATTGCATCTTTAACAACTGATGAATTAACTAACACACAACCGTTAATCACAATTCATCTAAACGAAAGAAGCAAGCACATTAATTGAATAAATGCATCAAGCAAACATTTAAGCATGTTGTCAAACGAGAGAAAAACCGGGCCCAAGCTGCCGAGGAGGTTTTAATCACAACAATTTGTGAAATTGCTGAAGAGCCAAAGAGACGCCAGTCCAAAGCCATTTCCAGCACAGACCAGATCTTCCAATACCTCAAGAACAGGGAAACCGCCTGCATGAATGAGGAAGGCCAACACAGGGAAGGGGTCAAGGCCAAGAGCATCATGGCCCTAAAATGCCTCGCCTCCCACTTCGTCATCCTTGGGGACATGCTGTACAAAAAAATGCTACCAAGGACCCCTCCTACGCTGCATCAGCCAGGAAGAAGCAAGCGAGTTCATAAACGAAGTCCACAATGGGGCTTGCGGTCCCCACATGAACGCCAGAGCCCTGATGCAAATCATTCTTAGGATGGGCTACTACTGGATCTCCATGGAGGCAGACTGCATCCACTTTGTCCGAAGCTGCGACAAGTGTCAACGGTTCTCCAACCTCAATCATCTACCTCCCCACGATCTCTAATGCATGACTACACCCTGGCCCTTCGCCACATGGGGAATTGACGTCATCGGGAAAATTGCTCTGCCATGCAGCAACGGTCACGAGTTCATCTTAGTGGCCATCGACTACTTCACCAAATGGGTCGAAGCTAAGTCTTACAAGGTGCTTACCTCCAAGAAAGTCGCGCATTTCCTCAGGGAAAACATCATTTGCCGATACGGCATCCCGAACGAGGTCATATCAGACAACGGCTCCCACTTCGAAGGGGAGTGTGACAGACTGCTGGCCGAATTCAAGATCACACGCCACAAGTCTTCTCCCTACCGGCCACAAACAAATGGCGCCGTAGAAGCAGCAAACAAGACTCTCGAACGGATCATCCGAAAAATGACCACCCGAGGACGAGATTGGCCCGAGAAGCTGCACCTTGCACTTTGGGGCTACCGAACATCAGTCAGAACGGCCACGGGAGAAACTCCATTTGCCCTGACATACGGGATGGAAGCAGTCCTCCCCATTGGATTAGAAATTCCCTCACTCCGAGTGCTGCTGGAAAGCGAAATCAACGAAGTCGAATGGCTCCGAAGCCGACACGACGAATTGGCTCTGCTAGACGAGCGACGACTAAAAGCCATGGAACACGTTCGAGCCTACCAAAGCAGGATGGCTAGAGCTTTTGACAAGAAAGTCAAGTCCCGAGACATCAGGGAAGGCGATCTGGTACTCAAAGAAAAGCCTCCCACTCGAACCAACCCACTGGGAAAATTGGAACCAACATGGATCGGCCCTTTCATGGTTCAAAAGATCTTCTCCGGAGGTGCCATGAAGCTGACAGACCTAGACGGCAATCCCTTCATGAATCCAGTCAACGGAAGCAAACATCGCAGATACTTCGCCTAAAGAAGAACAAACTGTGCATCTCTTGGCACTCCATGTAGTGTCGAACTACACAGACCTGAGCCCTCTAGTCCGGGGGAACGTAGGCAACCTTAATTGGTCCGGTCTAAAAACACACAAAAAAGTCAAAAGTTTGAATGTCAACCAAGACCTCCATCAAGCTACACACTTTCCAAGAGCATGCTCCCAACACCACCTTGACCAAGTCAAATGATGGCGGCAACATCAAAGAACATCCGAGGGTCACTCAGCATCAAACGGCTGACCCATGTCTGCTTCCAAGCCAGGGGCTTGTCTTCGCCCTCACGCGCTTCAAAAAAAAAAAAAAGAGCTCGAGCAAGGGCTCTCTAAAAAAAGAATAAATAAAAAAAAGAAGCTCAAGCAGAAGCTGCGAAAATGAGGTCAATAGCCCGACGCCAACAAGCAAGAGGCATGGAAGCTACGGAAATGACCGTCAAAACGACTTCTCAGGGGATCATCCAACCTCTCAGCCAAACACAAAGCCCGAGCAAATGGGATTGCCATCAAGGCCCAGGCTGCTTCAGTCCGTAAATGCAACAGAAAAGTCCAAAGATGGACGCCGCCAAGGTGCACAAAAGAAACAAAAAGCGAACAAGAGATCTTGCGTCTCGACAAAGCTTTAAAAGTAAATCACAAATCACTAACGATTATAACATTTCTTGATGAGTTCAAGCACGGTCTACTCTCAAATTCACAACATGCTAAAAGACAGCTTAATACATTTAACAAATAATGTGTTTGCAATGCAATGAATAGATACCTAGGAGGTCATTCCGCGCCATCTGCGCTTGTCCCCTCGCCATTCTTTCCTTTCTTCCCTCGTCCCCGGCGAGTCTTCTTTCGCTCCACGTGAGCCAGCTCTGCGTCTCTCAGTCCGAGATTAGGGGTCCTCCCCGTAGATTCAAACAATCCAGCAGCTCTCAGGGCTTCATTCGCCCGTGCTTCGGCTCGAATCTCCTCCCTGCGAGTCTGCAAAAGAGGACCTCTCCCCGTCAGTTGGTCAACTCTGGTCTCGTAGTCAAACAAAGTGTCTCCCGTAACATCCTGAGGGTCAGACCATGCTTCGGCACTCCTATGGCAATAGCTACTAAGGCAATCGGGCCCCAGAATCGCTCCACGCCTGCTCCCCAAAGCCACTTGGGACTGTCCAACACGCTGCTCATACCAAGCCAGGTACTGGGTCGTCAATACGACACTTTCCCGACGTCTAAGGAGCACCACTGGAGGGAAAGCGGAGTACTTCCATACCCTCAGAAAATACAGAAGAGCACCTGGAGCGGCCATACAAAGAGGAACTACCTCTGCAGTAGCAATGTCATCCCAACCCAACAAAGGCTCCTGCTTCATCCCAAACTGCCGGGAAACAAGTGACGGAATATAGAAGGAGGACCAAGACAAACCTGGAACTCTGACAACATAGGACCCTTCCTGCAAGGCCCTCCTAGTCTCGATCCCCCAGTGCGGAACCCCCCAACGGATCTGATGCGTACCAAGCTGTGCCATCCATCTCTCCCAGGCGGACTGATCCATATCCAATGCAAGAGGTCGCCGAGCTAACGACCACGGGCTAAACGACGTCAGAGCCTCGGGCAGGGCCTGAAGTCTCTCTCGCAGCCACAAGGTGAGAAAAGCGGGGCTTCCCCTTCTCATGAACCGATCCCCAGTTTCCAGACGGTCGATACCATGAAGAGTCTCCCCTAGCACCAACGGGACAATATCCTCTTACGCTCTGCAGTGCCCAACCACATCTAGCAAAGCGCCATCGCAAACCCCAAGGGAGCTGACCATGAAAAGCGTCGCTATCACGCACAAGGCAAATGCATCCCACGAGACATCATTCTTATCATCAATCATGAACCGCTCCGGCAGCGCAGAAATGTCAATATGACCCGAATCAAGGATCATGCCCTGCACTTCTCCCAACGAAGTACGAAGAAAGCCTGTAAGCTTCACGCTTACAGCAACACCACCAATCAAAGGAAGCGAGATGGCCTCCACCTCCGGTCCTCCAATCAAAGCCCGAAAATCCTCAAAGGTGGGCACTACCTCGTTATAGGAGAAGCAATACACATGCCTCCTAACATCCCAGAACTTCGCGGCAGCCCGCAACAAATCCCAATCAGGAACCAACTCCTTAAGAGACCAAATCGAGCAAAGTCAAAACCTTACCTCGAAAGCCCGCCTCTGATGCCTCATACGATGTCGCATCCACATTTTCAGCCGCTCAAGGAAGTGTGCTTGCCGCTCCTGCGAAAGCCTTGGCAAAATTCTTGGAACGTACGAAGAATCCATGGCAAAAATGGAGGTTCCTAGAGAAAATGGGGAAGAAAGCTCGAAAATGGCTGCAAATGGGGAGTGGGGAAAGTCCAGACATCCGGAAAACATTTATCCCTTCCCAAAAGCAAAGGTGATCCGTACGGACCTCTTTGCACACCATGTTGGTCTGTACGGACCTTGTTGCAACCAGGACCCACTTTCCCAGCAAACAGTACAACAACCACTGTTACCAGCAGGACCTTGCTCCAAACTGCCCAAACTCTGGCCAAAGCCATTCCCGGCAAGCATACACTACCCACAAACGCACTCCCAGCTCACGTGGCATGCACAAATAATAAAGTAGCAACCATTCCTAGGACAATTCCCGGGAATCACAAAGACATATTACATCTTAGAATAAAATGCTTTGCGATACAAATGCAAATGTTTTATTACAGGTACATATAATGTCTGTTGCTAAACAAAAAAAAGGGGATATGGAAAGAGGGAAAGTAAATGAACCCTAATCCGACTCCTCAGCATCATCATCATCATCATCACTGACATCCTCAAGCGAGAAGTCGGGCATCCCGGTAAACTCGCCAGTCACACCCTCATCATCAGAATACTGAACCCTCTCCTGGGGTAGGTACTCAAGATACTCAGAGGGGTCAAACCCGACAAAAGGGTCAAAATAGGCATGCTCTGACGAACCCTCACCCTGTGCATCCGGCGGAGGAAAGAACTGATGAAGGGTCTGCGACCTCTGAGCTCCCGAGGACGTCCCGGCATCCATGCTATGCCTCCCCCGCGAAGGTCCCCCCTGCTGTGGCTCTGGCTCGGCTCTCGGTGGAGGAACATCCACAGAATGCCTCGAAGGCATCGGCTCGTACGCTTGCACCCGCCGCGAAGACCGGCAAGACATCTTCGACGCCATCTTCTTCACAAAGGACCTCATCGCCACATAACGGCGGGTCAGCATGTCATAGGCTCTCCCTGGGACCTTCACAAGCAAGCAACCAAAGAAACGCTTAGCTAACGGGATACAGTCATACTCAACAAAAAGA
The DNA here is from genome assembly GCA_022495995.1 of Adenophora triphylla var. japonica. Lineage (NCBI taxonomy): Eukaryota > Viridiplantae > Streptophyta > Magnoliopsida > Asterales > Campanulaceae > Adenophora > Adenophora triphylla. The sequence goes on from JAFEMH010006096.1 coordinate 54,176, forward strand.
GAAAAATACAGAAAAGATGCCAAGATGGAAAAGAGTAAGCACACTCACTGGCGCATCCGGGTCAACACGATGAGGCTGCGGGGAGCTGCTCGGGACGGAGTGCCGATACCCTCCGCCTCGACGAATCCCCGCTTACATATGTAAAGTCCGGCCCAGGCACCGAAACATCTGGGGGACGTGGTGGACCATCCCGCCTCTCCCTCGCCAACACCTATGGCGTCCTCAGCTTCCTCCTGACGAAGGTCCCGTACTCCTCGCCATACAAAATAAACTCCTCGACACTCACGCCGCCCAGGTACCTGTTGTACTCTAGCACATCCATGTCGCGGGGATGCATCATCCCAAAGGGTGGATCCCTCGGAACCATAGGGAGCACACCAAGGCCAAGCTGCCAGACTGTCCCTCTCCCGTCCTCCTCTTCCTCAAAAAACGAGCCTAACACATCATGGCGGGATAACCGAACATGGCCTCATCCACCCAGTCCCACGGCTGGCACCAGAAGATCTCATAGAACCACGCCTGCAACGAAAAAGCAGATAGTGCACAGAACGGAAAAAAAGGGGGAGTCCTACTCTAAGTCATCGGCACTACCGCCTGGTAAAAACTCCCACATCTCGGCGCCTCCGCCAGCCACCTCATCATCCTCGGTGAACTTAGCACCTTTCTCGACCGGATACACCAAGACGTCCTTAGAAGTCAGAACAAAGAAGAAAAAAAAAAGAGACGAGCCATCCCTCCTCTCCTTGTCCAGCACCTGAGGCGTCCCACGTCCTCAACAACTCGATCAGAGGCGCCCCATGCCCTCAAACACTTAAGCAATTCAGCCAGAGACGCCACCACGTCCTCTTCATCTCGGTCAGAGGCGCCACACGTCCTCAACATTTCAACAACTCGATCAGAGGCGCCCTATTCCCTCAAACACTTCAGCAATTCAGCCAGAGACGCCACCACGTCCTCCTCATCTCGGTCAGAGGCGCCCCACGTCCTCAACTTCCTCCTCACGAAGGCCCTTCCTCCTGCAGGTAAACACAATAAAGGTATGAAAAAAATCATACTTACGTCTTTAAATATTTCCCCTATTACCTCGTAGTGAGATACGTCCCCCTGTCTCCCTGATAGACATCTCATATCTTTTAGTAAGATTGGCCATCCTTCACATAGGGTAGATATCTTTTAGAAAGATTACCCACCTTTTCGTAAGATTAGCATATCTTTTAGTAAGATTACCCATCTTTTAGTAAGATTAGCTATCTTTTAGTAAGATTACCAATCTTTTCGTAAGATTAGCCGTCTCTCAACTTAGGGTAGACACCCCCAAACAGTCTCACTTAGGTATAGACGCCTTCACACAAACTTCAACTCAGGACATCACCACGTCCACTCACCACAAACCTCACTACTTCACCACAGGCAGCCCGGAAGGCTTTAAAACACTCGGTCCGGAAGACCGCATAAACCTCCCAAATCACTATCTCCAGTCCGGAAGGCTTTAAACCACTCGGTCCGAAAGACCGCATAAACCTTCCAAATCATTATCTCCGGCCCGGAAGGCCTTAAACCACCCGATTCGGAAGATCGTAAAATTTCCATCTTAGGACGCCACCACGTCCTCACAGTCGACCTCGGCGGTCACCACACCCAGGACGCCACCACGTCCTCACAGTCGACCTCGGTGGTCACACGACACTTCTGGGCACCACCACGCCCGCATACACTCACAATTTCACGATCTCTGAACTACGACCGGGCTTGATTCCCGCCAGGGATACGTAGGAATCCTATCACAGGGTCCAGCCATCGACCTATGCGGTCACCTCAGGACGCCACCACGTCCTTACCATCGACCTATGCGGTCACCTAGAATGCCACCACGTCCTTACCATCGACCTATACGGTCACCCAGGACGCCACCACGTCCTTACCATCGACCTCTGCGGTCACCTAGGACGCCACCACGTCCTTACCATCGACCTGTGCGGTCACCTAGGACGCCACCACGTCCTTACCATCGACCTATGCGGTCACCCACAGGACACCACCACGTCCACGCACAGAGTTCCAGTCAGAGGACATCTCACGTCCTCGTACACAACAACACTCACCCCACACACGAACTACGATCATGCTTGATTCCCGCCAGGGATACGTAGGAATCCTATCACAGGGTCCAGCCAATTGACCTAAACGGTCACACAACAGGACACCGCCACGTCCTCCCACCGACCTACACGGTCACTTACTCTCCCAGCACGCGATCCAGATTAGGACCCTTATCTTATCGACGACCCCACTTCCTCCGTAAGTGACGTCGTCGAGGGTCTTCTGTAAGTACCCCAATCTGGATCACCCTCTTCCGAGCACATGGGAAATACCGCAGACTCACAAACGCAGTCTCGAAGACCTTTGACACTCAAAACCCTCAAAAACCCCAAGCCAAACCAAGGGAGGAACCTTTCTGGGATAAAAAGGGACAAAAGGACCTCTTGGGAATTTTCAGAAAATTGGAAAAGCAAATAAGGTCCGTACGGACCTCTTTATTTTAATAATTACTGAATCCCCTTAAAGTCCACAATATTCTCTCAAATCCCGGGGAACATCATTACTGGAATGAATGGTTGGTCCGTACGGACCTCTTTGCATGCCTAGTTGGTCCGTACGGACCTCTTTGCAAAGGAGACATCATCATTCCAGAATATTCTCAATTATCATAGATTCCCTCAAATCGAGGAAAACCAAAAATTTAGATTACCTATAAGGTCCGTACGGACCTTCTTGCAGTTTTCTGGCACTATAAATAGAGGGCTCCCCCTCCCTCATTTTCACACATTTCCCTCTTCTCTCCTCTCACCCCAGCCTTCAGGCTCCCCTCTAAGACCCTTCGGGGCACTCCCGGCCCCTTTCGGATCCTTTCGAGGCCTTCCGAGCCCCCTCACGGTGCTCCGAAGCCTCCCCGAGCGCTCCCGCGATGCTCCCGCGCTGCCCCGAGGCACTCTCGAGGTACTCTGAGGCCCCTCGTGGTACTCCGAGGCCTTGCTTGGTCTTTCCCGAGGCGTCCCGGCTCTTTCCGAGTCAAACCGGCGATCCCAAACCACGCCAAACCTCTGCCCAAATCCAACCAACGATTCCAACGCACGCCGAACCTCTGCCCGAATCCAACCAACGATTCCAACGCACGCCGAAACTCTGCCCGAGTGATCCCTACGATCCCAACGCATGCCGAAACTCTGTCCGCAGACAACCGGCCCCTTTTCCGAAGCAATCCCGGTCCGTACCGGAACACTATTCCGACCTCAAACACTATTCCCCTGCGAAAGACAGACACGAACCAACATTGGTAAGGCTTCCTTCCCATACTATTTCAATACATTTCAATAAAGCAGTGTACAATGTAGACATCCGACACAACATGCATTTTTAAAAGCACACACACACACACAACAGTTAAAGAATATTAGGGGTATCCGAAAGACTCGTTTTACGAGGCGACTCGGGTGAGCTCTAAGATTCTAATATTCTCTTCCCGAGGAGTCATCTGACCTCCGAACTCAAAAATCTCATCACACAACAAAAACGGTTTATTTTTAAACTGATGCCCTTTTTCAATGTTTTGGGCTTAATAAAAACGGCGTGGCGACTCTACAAGCAAAAACACAGCGAGACACCTCCCAACTAACGCTGCAAAGCGGGAATGAGCCAGATGCCGGGGCGCGAACGCGCTGCCTCTCGGATCCGGGTGAACTTCCCCGAAACGCGACGCAAGCGAAAATGCGGGATGCACGGGGCCCCCTCCGCGCGCGAGCCGGATCCCCGGGTAATTTCATCCCCCTCCAGAGATACCAACATCCTTTGCATCGCAGTGGCATCCTAAGCGCGGTGAACCTCCCGTTCCACCAAGGTCCATGGGTAAAGGCCCAGCCGCTCATACTCAAAGGCATCCAACATGGCCCGCGCCTCTGCAACCGTCAGGGTCCACTCCTGATCCTCCTCCTCATCAACACTCCGATTGGGGTGGCTCCACCTCCTGATATCCGGAAACAGAGGGTCCCGGCTATCCAACTCAAACTTGTACAAACCAAAGACAACATAGCCCCATATCTGTACCAGAAGACAGAACAGATTCAGTACAAAATACAGACAAAGAGTACAGATAAAGGACATAAATAGAATCAAGAGCATACCTCCCAAGCATAAGAATACCCTGATAGGGAATCCTTGGTGTACCTACACGCCTCGTCCATGGCGTGATAACAGAAGGCCAGCCCCGCTGAGCCCCAGTCATAGGTCCTCACATCATCCAAGTTCACCAACAAACCTAAAAGAGAGAGATGGGCCGTAGAAGAGTGGTTTGCAAAAATAGTCTCCGACAGAATGTACCATAGGGCACCCCACACCAACCGATCAGTGTCCGCATTCGGCTTAAGCGCATAAGCCTCAAGCTGAGCCCGGAGAGGTGACAACTCAACACCAAACCCCTTAACCTTATTAAGGGCAAAACCAATCAACCGTCTCCACTCGGCTGGGCTCGCAGGCTTATAACCCACAGTCTTCGGAAGGGGCTCACCGGTGAACTCTAGCCCCGTAATAGCCAGAAAATTAGTCGGAGTCATAGTGGCTTCCCTGAAGCGCAGATGCACGGTGTGAGTAGTATCTGACCACCTCTCTCGGATTGCCTGAAGAACTTGGGGAGTCCGCCTCATCCCTTGGAGGTTATCAACGAAGGTCAAAAGCCCCATTTGAGCCATCCTAGCTCGAACCCCATTAAGGCCCTTGATTTTGTCTCACAAAGCTCGAGCCAATTTCGGACTTCCACGATAGTTTTTCGTCGGCCTGTATGACTACAAAAACAGAGGAAGAGCAAAAGAGCAATGTTAGACAACATCCCATGGCAAAAATTCAAAGAAATAGAAAAAATTTCTCATTGAAGCATTTCATCGAACACTTGGCGTGCGCACAAGAAAAGCATGCCCAAAGATGCATTCGACTACCCGAATCAACCCTTCCTACAATCCATGATATGTAGGGGACTCATATGCACACAATACAACAACAAGCATCCAACAAATTCAACAAAAAACGAAGCATGCAAGGTAGAACCAAGTTCTAAATAAAAAGCAAAGAAAATATGCCATTGATGAAGTTTGAATTCAAAAAAGCATGGGTTCAAAGGCAATGCAATACAAGAAACAATAATTGAGAGAAAAGCTCTTACCAAACCTTTCCGAACGGCGGTAGAAATATGCACGTCCCTATCAAAAGTAAGGTCGTCGCGGGGGTAATCTTTTCCGAGCAAGGAACTCCCCAAAATTGGATTTTTTCCTTCTTGAGCCATGGATTGTGGAGGGAAGAAGGATTGAAAGTTGATTGGGAGAAGGAATCAACAAGCAACACACAAAAAATTGCAAAGGAAAATCGCCTTGGCTCAAGCTAGGGAGAGAATTTGAAAAGAGGTATTTTCAAATTAAACAGCAGCTGCTGTTATATATTGCCCCGACAGTAGAAGTCCCGCACGAGACATGATATCTCGCGCGAGATATACCTTCTGGAATTTTACAAAATTGTCCTCGACAATAAGCGTCTACACAACGTCAAAATTCAAATTTTTGACACATTTACCCTTGGAAATGATACACTAGCAAGGAAACATGGAAAAATCGGCTCCGCAAGTCACGGAATGCCGAACGTTACACCCACGCGATCGCCCGGTACGGCACCAGTCGCCCGAAAACCGATTGATCCAGAGATCAATTCATTCCACACAATTCAGAGCCCATACAGGTGGATCGTCAAAAAGAAAAGCCCTGTCCAACGCCCAGACAGGTGGATCGTCATCATAAATGCCCGGTCCAACGCCCAGACAGGTGGATCGTCATCACAAAAGCCCGGTCCAACGCCCAGACAGGTGGATCGTCATCAGAAAAGCCCGGTCCAACGCCCAGACAGGGGGATTGTCATCACAAAAGCCTGATTCAACGCCCAAACAGGTGAATCGTCATTCTCAACAACAAAAAGCCCGATTTGGAGCCCAGACAGGCGAATCGTCACAAAAACCGACAGGACTAAAAGGACCAGACAGGTGAGCCCTTATTTTCTAACATATTTCCCGCAGGTTCGGAGCCCAGACAGGCGAATCTTTAGACAGGCAGGTATATTCAGAATTGGATCTTGATTTGATTCCTTAGTATGAATTTACCTTTTCAAAAACAAAATCTCCTCGATTTTCAAAATAATTTTCAAAATACCTAAAGCAGCCTTTTCGTGTTTTGGAGTCGAACTACGTTATGGTCTGATTCTCCGATAGAGATACGTAGGAAGCCGTGCGGCCCGACCATCCCGATGTTCAGAATGATGTCTTTTCTATTATCGACATGACTTCTTTCATAAGACTTGTTGACGAGGGGCTCTGTAGACACCCCATTCTGAACCCATCGGATTACATTTATACCACTCTAAGTCTCGCTTTGAGTCAAGGAGTAGAAATCCACCATTTCGTCATGTTTCGTTAAGTTTTGACTAACCACCGTTAGTTTGGGACTAAACTGCATACGAGATAATGAGGGAAGGGCAGAATTGTCCACAGACTGCAATATCTCGCGCGAAATGGCGTGTCTCGCGCGAGATAATTGTGTTCTGCAGAATGCAGATGGCAGTTTCCTCGTCGATTTCAACCTCTTTTCGAGATAAAACTTCATCCATCCGGCCAACCAATGAATTTTGGAGTCTAAAACCTTCTCAAGGTGTTTGTTCTCATCCTCAACACCTCTTCAACACCTATAAATACTTGAAGACTTTCAGTATCTCAGAGGTCCACGATCCCCCTACATTTACTGTTTTCTCTTCCTGAAAGATTCCTGTAAATCACCTCAAAGTTTGTTTGTCAACCTCGTTGATAAACAAACATCAAGATCCGAGTCAAGGACTGAGGCGAAGCTCTGTCCGTGCCAAGATTCGATTCTAAACTTGAGTCGAAACTCTGCCCGAATCACCTCACGCAAGGTAACCCCTATTTCCTTTCTAATTGATTGTTAGAGTGGTATAAATACATAGAATCTAGGATCGGCCTAGAGCCTCCCTAAATCATGGGGATGGTCTCGAAGCAATCGATCCTACATTCCGTTTAACCCCGTTAAATGGATCTTTATTTTATTCTTTTCTATTTGAAATCCTCTTCTTTTTTGAAAACCTCTCTTTTCTTTAGCAAGACCGATCTCCGGATTGGGTGGAATGGGTGCTCCTTGACCTTCCCATTCCATAACCTAAGCCCCGAACCCAAAATCTCTTTCAAAATGGTTTTTTCTATGTTTTCCAAACGAATAATATAGGTGGCGACTCAAAAGATAAATAAAAAGGGGATGTTTAAAATCTGCGCATCGCTACAGGTTCCCACTTCTAGTATAGTCATAGGGACCATTTTCAGTCGCGTAAGGCTGTACAACAGTATAGATGACAATTTAATTTATGTATATTAAGCACATACATAAAATGCTAACTTCTAATGCCATCTGCTACAAGCAGAGAAAATTTAAATTTAAGGGCGAATGACATTTTGGTCCCCAAAGTTTAAGGGGTGTTCCTAAGATGGGCCCCAATTTATCACTAATTACAATATATGGTCCAAAGTTTATATTATGTTAACGTTTCAGGGTTTTTAACCAATTTTGTTAGAAAAATCCGTTAAATGATCACGTGCAAGTCACGTGTCTTTTAACGAACGATGTTTTTTAACACAAATTCTTTCGTTTTAAAGTAAATTTAATGAAAATAAATTAACCATATGTTCCCTCAATTGATTTATAACTTTATAAAATCCAAAAGTACCCTTGCACCAAAAAAAAACATTACCCCTTCTCTCCCCTCTCACACACACCCTTTGTGTCTTTCTCTTTAACTTTCTCTCTCTACCCCCATCTTCTTCCTCATCTTCTTTGAAAACTCACAAATCCAAAACCACCCATTCAAAACCCACATTTTCAGGAAACCTCAAATAAGAAAGGTATAACAGACACCAAAAAATAACAAAATTTCGTCTCAATTTAACCCAACAACAAATAATGATTACAGAAATTAAAATCACACATTTTTAACATAGAAACTCACAAATCCAACCAATCCAGAGCAAAATCCACATGACTCACACAACATATTTGCTATAAACAGCCCCACCAGATTTGCCATAAATGGTTCAAGTTTCATGTTGACTATCAAAGTATGATTTTATTTTTATTTTTCGTGAAGCAATTTGGCTTCAATATAACCCAATCCAGATCTGAAATCACCCAATTCAGATCTAAAATCAACAACGCATGCCTTGCTATCCTTCTCAAAATCTTAATATACTGAGCTACAAATGATGGACCCAAATCAGATCTGAAATTTTGAAATTGAAAGTTTCAAAATTGGGGGTTTCATTATCGGATGAAGAACTTTGGGTTACAAAAATTTATGAAATTGAAAGTTTTGAATTTTGGGTTCCATTTTCGGATGAAGAACTTTGGGTTACATTTTCGGATGATGAACTTTGGGTTATGGAAGATGAGGAAGAAGATGGGGTAGAGAGAGAAAGTTAGAAGAGAGAGAGAGAGAGAAAGTGTGTGTGAGAGAGTGGAGAGGAGTGGTAATGTTTTTTTTTGGTGTAAGGGTAGTTTTGAAATTTTATAAAGTTATAAATTAGTTGAGGGATCATATGGTTAATTTATTTTCATTAAATTTGCATTAAAATAACAACGAAAGAATTTGTGTTAAAAAACTCCTCCGTTAAATGACATGTGACTTGCACGTGATAATTTAACGGATTTTTCTAATAAAATTGATTAAAAACTCTGAAACGTTAACAGAATATGAACTTTGTACCATATATTGTAATTAATGATACAATGGGGTTCATCTTAGGAACACCTCCTAAACTTTGGGGCTCAAAATGTCATTCGCCCTAATTATAATGATAAGTCCAAGACCTGCAGTAATGCAGAAAGATGCATACTTTAACCCTTTAATCAATGCTCAATATTATGCTACGAGCTTAAGTTTTGCGGTCGATCCCCTTGTCACATCTTTTTTTTATTTGCTTCACACACTATTTAAAACAAATAGTGCCAGAGTTCAACTTAGGATCACTTAGTAATATGTAATCTAAATTTTGTCTCCACAATAAATTTTGTTCTCTGCCCATGGATATAGCTAACGCATTGTTAGTAACCCACGTAAATCTGTACATAAATCTGTGTTCTTTATATGCATTTGTTGTTTTCTATTCGCCTTTAGAATCCTCTCTATTTTTAGCAGCAACCTCAATTTTCTCTATTTGCAGCTTGACATTTGACTGAATAACCAAAAGGACACCCATTCCCATTCCCATTCCCATCCCAACTTGCATCTAATCATAATAATCGCCCACTTTACTACTGTTATACATCACTGATGTATAAATTGTGAAGGGACTAAACTCTAGTCACCACCCAGCCCCTTCACATACTTACATTCTTTGACATTATTTTTTTAACTACCTTTTCAAGTCTTACTAAATCAACCGTCATATCTTCATGAACGTAGGTCCTGTCTGCGTCCCCAAAGGAATCATTACTTCATGGAAACCTTCCATTTCATCGATACCAATGATTAATCTAATAGACAAAAACCATTTCTAAGGAACGCAAACCTCTTATACAAACTATTGGGCTACCAAGGAAACACCATTACAATATTTTAAAAGGTTAGAAGAAGAGAGTGGTATAACATTCTAAATATTAATATTATGTAAAAAAACACGAAATTATGTTAATTGTATGTGATGTAAGAGTTTCGCTATTTCTACAATCACATAAGAAGAGAGTGGTATAAACATTCTCTATTATAAATGGTAAAGACGATTACATAACGGTATTAACTCTGAGTCAAAATAGTTATACGCCTAGGGCATAACACCAACAATCTCCTACTTGAACTAGCCCCAATCTCATATGTATCGCATACCCATGGACCTAACAAGACCATCATGCTTTGCTTGTGCGAGGGGCTTTGTAAGCGGATCCCCTATGTTATCATCGGTTGATATTTTGCATATCTTAACGTCTCATCTTTCTAAGAATTTCTCGAATGAGGTGAAAACATCTAAGTATGTGTTTGGATCATTGATGTGACCTTGGTTCCTTTTCTTAAGCAATGGCACCATTATTGTCAAAATAAAGTTCCACCGGATTAGTGATAATTGGAACTACTTTCAAGTCACCAATGAACTTCTTGATCCAAACTGCCTCCTTAGCTGCATTGGATGCCGCTATATATTCGGTCTCAGTTGTAGAATCGGCTATGGTACTCTGCTTGGAACTCTTCCAACAAATCGTACCTCCGTTAAGCATAAACACAAACCCCGATTGCGATCTAAAATCATCTTTGTCAGTTTGGAAGCTTGCATCTGTGTAACCTCTTACAACAAGATCATCTTCCATCCCTCCAAAGACCAAGAATGCATCCTTAGTCCTTCTTAAGTACTTAAGGATCGTCTTAACTGCCATCCAATGGTTTTCACCAGGATCAGATTGGTATCGACTCGTCATGCTTAGAGCATACGAGACATCAGGTCTAGTACAAATCATGGCATACATGATAGATCCAATAGCCGAAGCGGGATTCTCATTCATTCTCTTTCGCTCACCAGTTGTCTTAGGACACTGAGTCTTGCTAAGAGTAATACCATGGCCCATTGGCAAGTTTCCTCTCTTAGAATTTTCCATCTTGAATCTTCTAAGAACTTTGTCAATGTAAGTACTTTGACTCAAACCAATCATCCTTTTAGATCTATCTCTATAGATCTTGATGCCAAGGATGTAGGCGGCTTCACCCATATCTTTCATTGAGAAACACTTCCCTAACCAAGACTTGACAGTCTGAAGTGCAGGAATATCATTTCCAATGAGTAAGATATCATCGACATACAATATTAGAAATAGTACTATGCTCCCGCTGAACTTCATGTATACACATGGTTCATCTTCATTCTTGATGAAGCCAAACTCTTTGATCGATTTATCAAAATGAAGATTCCAACTCCTAGAAGCTTGCTTCAACCCATATATGGATCTTTGCAACTTGCATACTTTGTTAGAATTTCTTGGATCAACAAACCCTTCAAGTTGTGTCATATACACATCCTCAAGTAGCTTCCCGTTTAGGAATGCTGTTTTGACATCTATTTGCCATATCTCATAGTAGTAACATGCGGCTGTGGCAAATAAAATTCTAATAGACTTAAGTATTGCAACTGACGAAAAGGTTTCATCATAGTCTACACCATGAATTTGCCTATATCCCTTTGCTACAAGCCTAGCCTTGTAAGTATGAATATTTCCATCAATGTCGGTCTTCTTCTTAAAGACCCACTTACACCCTATAGTTTTTACACCTTCAGGTGGATCAATCAAGTTCCAAACTTGATTATCGTGCATGGATTGTAATTCAGATTCCATGGCTCCTAGCCATTTATCCGAATCAGGAGTGGACATCGCCTCTTGATAGGAAGTAGGTTCGTCATTCTCAATGACTTCCACTTCATTACTTTTCGATACGAGAAATCCATATATCTCAGGTTCGGATCGTAACATATCCGATCTATGATGGACTTGTGCATCTTGAACCGGTTTCAAAACTCCTTGTGGATTTGGTTCCATCTCTACTCTCGGTTCCATGTTATCTTCGGGCTCTTGAACTTCTTCAAGATTAATTTTACTCCCACTAGATCCTTTATTGAGAAACTGTTTCTCAAGAAAAGTACCATATTGAGCAACAAACACTTTGTTCTCATTGCGGTTGTAAAAATAATATCCATTCGTTTCCTTAGGATAACCAACGAAAATTATTTTGTCAGATTTTGATGCTAACTTATCAGAGATAAGTCTCTTCACATAAGCTTCGCAACCCCAAATCTTTATGAAAGACAAACTAGGTATTCTTCCATGCCACATCTCATGTGGGGTCTTAGGAGTCCAATTTAGTAGGGACTCTGTTCAGTGTGAACACAACAGTCTCTAATGCATGTCCCCAAAAGGAAATAGGAAGGTCAACTTGACTCATCATCAAACGAACCATGTCCAACAAGGTTATATTCCTCCTCTCAAATACACCATTCCATTGTGGTGTTCCGGGTGGAGTCTGTTGGGTTTTACGGGTCCATGCGCAGCGGAATTAAGCATCAAATAACATAAAACCTAAGAAGCCCTAGGATCCGTTCTATATGATTAACTTGAAAAACTATGAGATAGATGTAACCAACCTTGAACGCTTTCCGTTCTTGAGCTATCGAACGATTTTGATTATGTGATTTCGAATCACAAACTTCGTTCTTCAACTTGCTTGAACTCTAGGCCTTGATCGATGAATGAGCGAAGACCCTCTTTCAGTATCCACACCTTCGAATGGATCCAAGAACAATTTCTTGAAGATTGCTAGATCCTATAAACCTTGGAATAACATTGAGAATATGTTTGTGAATTTCTTTTGAGAATTTCGGCTAGCTTTTAGGGGAAACGGTGATCGTTATATTTATACTACTTTAGCATCAATATGTGTTTCCTAATCGAATTAGGAAACCAGTCCAAAATTAACTCTGTGGACTTGTTGTGTCGCACGACCAGACGTGTCACGTGGACTTGATCTGTCGCGCGATACAATTAGTCACCACAGCTTTTTCTCAATCATTCTTCCCATGGTTTAATCAATCCATTCTAGTTGTGTGTGACCCAATAAGATTACATTATGTTGGCAATGAGTTCGATCATATCAACCCTCATAAGACATAAGCGGACTCTAGCAAGCCATTATGTCTACCCAAATAATGTAACGTAAGAGTTCACGTTTCCAATGATACACTTCCATTTCTCCCTTTGTCTCGCGATGTTATATTGAACACAAGTCATGGTCCTCGTCAACTTGTCTTTGTTCAATGCTTTCTCGATTCTTGAGTATAATGATAATTCCAATCATATTGGGGTATGGCCATACACTTTCATCATTATCACTCATCGAGGGGCCCAAGCAAAACATCTCTCTATCGAGGGACAAATTCCATCTTGACTTATCATCCTTCCCATCATGAATCCGATCATGCCAAAATTAGCCTTTATAAATATCGTGTTAAGATATCGTTTGACTAAAATCAAACATGAATTTCATCATACGTAAGGTCATGATAATCTCAGGTCTAGGGACTAAATGAAGTAACCTTATGAGATTTAATTATGACATTTGACCATGACATAAATCTCATGCGAGTCAAGTCCAGTCACTTGTTCTCTAACAAGTACCCATAATTTCAATGTGCATCTCTATGCATATAATCATCGTATGATTATTCATTGACAATTATACTAATTATTCTCTTAATAATTAGGGACGGAGATTATTATAAACAAAATACAAAGCATATATAATAATCAAATGATAAACATCTCATATAATAATAAATAATGTCAACACATAAGTCTATCAATCATAGGCATAGGGCATAACACTATCAGTCAACTCTGAAACGATTCCACAGTTTTTGAGATGATTGTCAAACTCTTGGCTTAAATATTCACCACCTCGATCGGATCGAAGTACTGTAATAGTTTTGCCAAGTTGATTTTATACTTCATTTTGAAATATTCTAAATATCTCAAACGCTTCACTTTTGGACTTCATTAGATAGACATAACCGTATCTAGATAAGTCATCAATGAATGTAATGAAATATCGAAATCCTCCCCTAGCAATGCTACTTAATGGTTCACATACATTAGTATGTACTAGGGCTAACAAGTCACTAACCCTTTCACTACTCTTAGGTTCCGTTTGTTTAGACGTAAAATATTTTCCGAAAAAGGTTTTCCTTTAAAATGTTTTCCTGTAAATTTTTTTCCTGTAAAAGATGATGTTTTCCGGAAAATGTTTTACTTAGGAAGGGCGTAAAATATTTTCGATTGTTTGGTAAGGAAAATATTTTCCGAAAAATATTTTCATGTGTTAATGAAAATATTTTTTGATATATATATATATATATATATATATATATATATATATATATATATATATATATATATATATATATATATATATATATATATATATATATATATATATATATATATATATATATATATATATATATATATATATATATATATATATATATTATTATTATTATTATTATTATTATTTTATTATTATTATTATTATTTATTATTATTATTATTATTTTATTATTATTTTTTTAATTATTATTATTATTATTTTATTTTATTTTATTTTTATTTTTATTTTTATTTTTACTTTTATTTTTATTTTTATTTTTATTTTTATTATTTTTATTTTATTATTATTATTATTGTTGTTATTATTTATTATTTATTATTATTATATTTTTATTTTTATTATTATTAGTTTTTTATTATTATTTTTTTATTATTATTATTTTTTTTTTTATTATTATTATTAGAATGTGGAAGTAGAATGTTGTACCTTATGAAATATGAGCTGTACATGAAGGGCATCATTTTCCAAAAAAATATTTTACTTAGGACAAGGTCAGTAAGTCGTTTTACTTAGGAAGGGCGTAAAATATTTTCCAGAAACTTTTTCTCCATTTTCCGGAAAACAACCAAACAGCGAAAAATGAGTTATTTTATGGAAAATATTTTCTGGAAAACAACCAAACAACGAAAAATATTTTACGGTCTTCCGTAAAACAACCAAACAACGAAAAACGAGTTATTTTACGAAAAATATTTTTCGGAAAATGTTTTACGGTGAAACAAATGGGGCCTTAGTGTAAGGTGGTTTGGTCATATTTTTCGCATATCTCATATGATTCATAATCATGTGAGTCTAAAAGTCCATCTTTATGAAGTTTAGAAATGCGTTTCTCATTTATGTGACCAATCTGGCAATGCCACATGAACGTGTTGTTCACATCATTCGGTTTAAATTTCTTATTAACATGATAGATATCTTTAACATCATTTTGTTTCTCAACATCAAGGATATAAAGACCATTAAATGAATTTGCAATACAATAAAACATATCATTTAAATAAATAGAAAACTTCTTATTCTCAATAAGAAACTTATATCCTTCATTATCCAAACAAGAAACAGAAATAATATTTCTACTCAACTTCGGAACATAATAACAATTGTTTAAAATAAATACTAGTCCACTAGGTAAAGTAACATCATATGTTCCTACGGCTAATGCAACAACTCTTACTCCATTCCCCACACGTAGGTCCACTTCATCTTCTTTTAGTAGCTTTCTATTCTTTAGTCCCTGCACATTTAAACAAATGTGAGATCCACATCCGATATCCAATACCCATGAACTAGAAATAGAAAGGAAAATATCTATCACATAGGTACCTGAATCAGTAGTAATCATATTGCCCTTCTTTGCTTTTAGGCCTTCCTTATAAGCCTTACAATTTCGCTTCCATTGACCAACCTCTTGGAAATTGTAGCAAATTGCATCCTTTTGAGACACTTTGGGTCTAGCCTCTTCGGCATTGGCAACTTTTGCCTTAGGTATAGCAACTTTTGCTTTACCTACTTTGCCTTCCTTTTTGAAACCCTTTCCTTTGTTAACCATTAACACATTTGCGGTACTAGGCTTCTTGATATTTTTCTCTGCAGTCTTAAGCATCGCATGCAATTCTGAAAGATTCTTATCCATGCCACTCATGTTATAGTTCATAATGAAATGACTATAACCTTCAGGCAATGAATTCAATATCGTATCCGTTCCTAGTTCCAAACTCATAGGATACCCAAGCCTATCAAGGTGTTCAATGTATCCTTTTATCTTAAGGTCATGAAGACCAACTGACTGCCCCTCTTGCATCTTTCATGCATTAAGAGCCTTTACCACATCATACCCCTCTTGCCTAGCTTGCACTTGGAACATTCCCTTTAAGCGTTGTGCTAGGTCAAAAGTAGAGCCGTCAAGTTGGGACGGTCCCGTCGGGACGTCCCGTCCCGCCATACAAATGGGACGGGATGGGACGGAATATTTTAGTCCCGTCCCGTTTTCGTCCCGTCCCGTATCGTCCCGTTCCCGTCGCGGGACAACTTATTTTTATCCCGTCCCGTCCCGTTTTCCCGTATTGACCCGTACAAATTGCTCTTTAAATCACTATTTTCAGCAGAACTATTATTGTTCTTAGGCTTTCACTGCTGGTTTTGAATTTACCCAATTCGAAGTACGTAAAAGTCATATTATATCCATGTGATTCGTCAAGATCTTTTGTTATTATTAATTCTCTGAGTTACGTAGTGAGCCTTGCTTTGGAATCATCACAAACAAACCGTAAAAGCTTAAGTACACAATCCTTTTTAGTTAATAGATATATAGCATGGATCTTAAAGGTATTGCACAGGTTGGTAATGTATATCAAAAGTTTGAATCTATGTGCTTGGAGGTGGAAGAAACTATGTACTGTATAAACCCTTCTGCTAGTTTTGCACTTGTTTATATTAAGTTTCTAAGTGAAGTATCACAGAAATGGTGGTGTTAGTAACAATAATTGTTCCATTATCAGCACTGATCTTTCCTCTCATACGACTAATACTTGCATTTGAAATGCCACTGTAGTGTGAAAGTTTCTAACTCACATTTCATTCTATAATGAAAAATAAATATTAAATCTTCTTAAACTTGTTCTTTTTCTTCTTAGGGAGAAAGATAAACTTAATTGATGACGAAGTATTTTCGTCCCGTTTGGGTCCCGCGGGATCCCGCGTCCCGCAAATGGGACGGGATGGGACGGAGTATTTTCGTCCCGTCCCGTTTTGTCCCGTCCCGTTTCGTCCCGTTCCCGTCGTGGGACAACGTAATTTCGTCCCGTCCCGTCCCGTATTCCCGTATTGACGGCTCTAGTCAAAAGTTGTTTCAAAGTGTTCAAGGTCCTTTTGAAGAGCCTTACACATGGTGGCAAGCATAAGGCAAGCAACATCATTAGAATCATCAACATGTTTCTTATGTCCCTCTCTATCTAGCCTTACAGCATTGGCAGCGGGTTCAGCAGGAATGGGTTCGTCAAGAACGTACAGTTTCTTCTCTTGCCTTATGATGGATGTTATTTTACCCATCCAAAAGATATGTTCCTAAGCTTATTTTCTGCTCGAAACCTTGGAAATTTAATGTGTTTGTTAGTGTTTTGATAGTTCAGGGGTTAATGTGCAACAATACTGAAAACGGAGGATCTGAGCTTATTTTGAAAATTCATGGACCAAAATGGAACTAATCTCTTCACACACGGCTGTTCCAATTTGTTCAACTTAGGAGGTTATTATATATGGAGGAATTCTTTTTTAGACGAAGGAGGAGGCTAGGGTACTGATTGCTATTTCCAGGCCAAGGAACAAGACTTAAAATTGCTGAAGACTTCAAATTCTGTACACTTGGGCGACAGGTTCCTCAGCTTGGGCGACCGCTTGGCTTGGTTTGAGCCATCAAGTTGGTTGGGCCCGGAAGTCAAATTTAATTGGGCCTATATTGAAATTGAAGAGGCTATCCACATGATTTTTGACCTTTTTGTTTACCTAGTTATTTTTATAAATGGAATAGTTAGTTTCTGAAGAAAAAGGGGAGGAGCCGTGGGACTGTTCACGGCACCGTGGTACTGTAGGGAAGAAACAATAATTCTTTTGTTTCGTTTCGATTAAGGTTTATGATTTTTATTTATTTTAGTTTTGTAATTTTTATTTTTATGAGTAGCTAAGTTTATTTGATTTGCGGATTGGAAATAACATTACATGATTTTTATGCTATAGTTTTTAATTATTAATTCAATTTCTTTCTAGAGTGGTAAAATAGTTTTAATCCGCTCTAGGATTTCAGATTTATGTTAAGATATTTTTGGCCCTAGAATTTGTGGGTATCCATTGCTACGGTAACTCGGGCATAGATACATGACCGTTATTTTACTACTTAGACCTAATTGAGGACGTAACTGAAATCAATCGGTTTAGGTTCAAATATTCTTTCGATCTTAAGGCTTTCTTGGATTATTATATTAAACGTAACTGAAAGTATAATAAAAAGAGAATATTTGAGTTGCAAATCGCACACCAAACCGTTCCAACTCATGATTTTGTGAATGAACCCTAGAATGAAATTGATGTCTTCTTTAAGAGATAAAATAGCATAAAGTGAATGTGTTGTGAAACCCAATCCGTGAATCCCGTTGTCAATCTTGATTTCAATCTTTGCTTTATTTTCATTAGTTTAATTTATTTGCTTTTCAATTTAGTTTATTTTAATCAATCAAAACCAAACCCCCCACTTGTTTCGTTTACACTAATTAAATTCACTTGTTAATTCACTCAAGTCTCTGTGGTTCGACCCTTGCTTGTGCATACTACTACAACGGTAGCTAGTACACTTGCTAGGTATTTTTATTACAAGAGGATTTTTATCCATCAAGTTTTTGGCGCCGTTGCCGGGAACTTGTTGTGAACTACAAGTTAATTTTGATTAGTGTATTGTGAATAATTTTCTTTTCTTATTTTTTGGGTGTAAATAGTTTTCTTTTATTATTTCCTTTTTCTTGAGTATAAAATTTATGTGTGAGATACTCAAGGATGTATGAAATAAACACCAATGAGGAGTTAGTGAGAGAAGAATTGGCAAGGCAAGTAGCCTTATTGTCAAAAAAGATAGACAATCTTGTTGCACAAAAAAATTTTGTTGATTATAATATTCAAGAGGCATGTGCTAATTGTGGTGTTTATTATCATACTACTAATAATTGTCCGTCTAGGACCTATTTTCCTGAGTATGTTTCACAGGTACAAGAGAGAAGTCCCGTCCCACCATGGCAATCGCAATATGACTATTCCTCTAACTCATTCAATCAAGGAGGATGGGGAAATCATGCAGACAAAGTTTGGGGCAATGATGAGGTAGTTTATAATACGACTTGTAAGCCATCTTATTATACTGACCCACTACTATCACATTCTGAAGAGACATCTTCAACCCTAGTTTGGTATACGAATGATGATGGGAAAGAGTGTGTTTATAATTCAGCTTTCCAATTATCACCATTAGAACAAAAGCAATCTTTGGACAAGGCAAAGGAGAATTTTGTCTGTAAAATCTCCAATATTGATTGTAAGGATGAATCACTTTGTGTTTGTTCAAGTGGGTGTATTGAGAAGGTGGAAATTGTAGAAAAAGAAGTGGTAGTGAAATCTTGGCATGAGGAGGCATGTGATGAATTAGAACGATTGTTTTATGGTGGTGAAAAGAGAGATAGTGAGGAGGTTTACGATACGGATGAATATTTTTCACTTCCTAACTGTTTAAATGAGAATTTGGCCATCCTTATTGTACCTCCTGTTTCTTGTGAGGAAGAAAAAAATGAAAAAGATCCTCAAGAGAAAAGACCCAAAAAGCACAAATGTGAAAGAATTTCATGGGCATTAAATGGCTTCATATTTAGGGGATTATTTATGGGGCATGAACTGAAGATAAGGACCCGCGAAACCATGAAGTGGGCCAAAGGATGGAAGGTGAAGTCCAAATGGGAGCAACGGTCGGGCTAACGACCTTAACCAAATGCGCTAATTGGGAGGCAACCCAAGTAAGTACATTTTATTTGCTTTATTTATTTGCTTTGTTGTGTCATATCGACCTTTGAACCCGAATCATGTTTTTGTTCTCTTTGCTATGAGGACATAGCATGTTTTGAGTTTGGGGGTAGATATCTCTCCGAGTTTGTGGGTTTATAGGGAGTGTATATAGTGTCACCCTAAAAAAAAAATAGAAAAATTTAAAAATTTTGTTCTCATTTTATATTAGGAAGTTGGCCAAAGTCCGTGATGATTTGAGAGTTTTTGATTGAGTTTTGCTAGTTTGTGCCAATTTGAATATGTTAATTAGAATTGCATTAATACATGTAAAACACAATTGCACCACCATTCACTTTCATCATATTTCTTGATCATGTTCATTAATTTAGGTGTCCTTTATGGGTTCACTTTGACATTCTCGGGGGTCCTAGAACATGATTGCACGCTTGTCAATAACAAATCAATAGATTACTTGATATTTATGGCTTTTATTTCTTTGTCAACCCTCTTGTGAGCCTTCGACTTTCTCGTCACTGTCTATATATGAATTGTCACTTGATCCCTTTTTGAGCCTATTTAGAATGAATGGAACATCTAGACCACCATTCGCCTTCACTTGATGCCTACTCCCTAACCCTTGACACCTAGAATAGGTTTATCCTACCTTTGCAAGAATGTGAAATTTGAAAAGTTCAAGTTTGGGGGTTACATAGGGAAATTATGGAAATGAGTGAGGAAGGTCAAAAGTTGGAATTATGATATGTATTGTATAAAAGGGGGCAAGTCAAAAAAAAAAGTTCAAGTTCAAGTTAAAAAAAAAAAAAGAAGAAGAAGAAAAAAGAGAAAAGAAATAGCTTGCCCCCTAATGTTGTGAAGTATATTTGATTAGTGACATATTTTGAGACATGAAATGCTTTTAACCCCACATGTATAAAGTATGACAAAGTCAAATTTGGGGGTTGAAGCATTGGGAAAACAAAGGTGAGCGGAAAAGCTGAAATTCCGGAAGTAGTAATATGCAATGGAAGGTTTTTAGTTTCACATTCTTGTGTTTGTATGTCCATTCCTTCGTTTGTAACCGCGAACCTAGCCCCACAATTGTTGTGGATTTAACCCTAAAGTCATAATTCGTGTTCAATATTGAGTAATCGGGTTGACAAGTGTGTAATCGTGCATATGAGTATCCTTGTAAATTGTATTGTTATCTGTGATGTAGGGCATGTCTTAGTGAACCCATAAACAATCTTATCTTGTTGATCATGATTTCCCATATTTCATTCATCATTCAGGCCGAAGTGAAAAATTGTGGGTTAGATTCATTAATGTGATTGTAATTGCATATTCTTATTGGCACTTGTTTAGCATATTTTGTGAGAATCTGAGACTTGATTGGCCGACAACCTTGTATATAGTGAAAACATATCAAAAATATTTTCTGTTGATTGTTTTTAGTTGTTAGAGTAGTTTTGTTTTTGTTTTGTTTTGTTTTACTCGAGGACGAGAAAAAGGTAAGTTTGGGGGTATTTGATGGATGTAATTTTACCCATCCAAAAGATATGTTCCTAAGCTTATTTTCTGCTCGAAACCTTGGAAATTTAATGTGTTTGTTAGTGTTTTGATAGTTCAGGGGTTAATGTGCAACAATACTGAAAACGGAGGATCTGAGCTTATTTTGAAAATTCATGGACCAAAATGGAACTAATCTCTTCACACACGGCTGTTCCAATTTGTTCAACTTAGGAGGTTATTATATATGGAGGAATTCTTTTTTAGACGAAGGAGGAGGCTAGGGTACTGATTACTATTTTCCAGGCCAAGGAACAAGACTTAAAATTGCTGAAGACTTCAAATTCTGTACACTTGGGCGACTGGTTCCTCAGCTTGGGCGACCGCTTGGCTTGGTTTGGGCCAACAAGTTGGTTGGGCTCGGAAGTCAAATTTAATTGTGCCTATATTGAAATTGAAGAGGCTATCCACATGATTGTTGACCTTTTTGTTTACCTAGTTATTTTTATAAATGGAATAGTTAGTTTCTGAAGAAAAAGGGGAGGAGCCGTGGGACTGTTCACGGCACCGTGGTACTGTAGGGAAGAAACAATAATTCTTTTGTTCCATTTCGATTCAGGTTTATGATTTTTATTTATTTTAGTTTTGTAATTTTTATTTTTATGAGTAGCCAAATTTATTTGATTTGCGGATTGGGAATAACATTACATGATTTTCATGCTATAGTTTTTAATTATTAATTCAATTTCTTTCTAGAGTGGTAAAATAGTTTTAATCCGTTCTAGGATTTCAGATTTATGTTAAGATATTTTTGGCCCTAGAATTTGTGGGTATCCATTGCTACGGTACTCGGGCATAGATATATGACCGTTATTTTACTACTTAGACCTAATTGAGGACGTAACTGAAATCAATCGGTTTAGGTTCAAATATTCTTTCGATCTTAAGGCTTTCTTGGATTATTATATTAAACGTAACTGGAAGTATAATAAAAAGAGAATATTTGAGTTACAAATCGCACACCAAACCGTCCCAACTCATGATTTTGTGAATGAACTCTAGAATGAAATTGATGTCTTCTTTAAGAGATAAAATAGCATAAAGTGAATGTGTTGTGAAACCCAATCCGTGAATCCCGTTGTCAATCTTGATTTCAATCTTTGCTTTATTTTCATTAGTTTAATTTATTTGCTTTTCAATTTAGTTTATTTTAATCAATCAAAACCAAACCCCCCACTTGTTTCGTTTACACTAATTAAATTCACTTGTTAATTCACTCAAGTCTCTGTGGTTCGACCCTTGCTTGTGCATACTACTACAACGGTAGCTAGTACACTTGCTAGGTATTTTTATTACAAGAGGAATTTTATCCATCACCTTAGAACAATTCTTAGAATTCCGATCCAATCAGAATAGTTTGTACCGTTCTCTTTGAGCTTGTCCTTCTCAAGGACGGATCGCAGCGACAATGGTTGATTATTTTCAGATGCCATTCTACAATAAAATATGCAAACAATATAAGCACATATAAGTATCAAAACATTTACCATCTAAGAGACAAATAATGTATTTCACAAATACTCTCACTAAATTATACATCTTCAAATACAAACATGTATCATATAATTATAATGGGCTAAAATCCATATTTCACTTGATTTTGGTTTGACTGAGTCAATGCCCGAAATAAAGCTATTTAGGTAGATAACATCAATCATATCATATATGACTCTTAGATATTTTATGAGATTCTAGACATCTTATGTCAACACATGTTTTAATCTCATCTATTTCTTGGGTCAAAACTCTTTTGAAAGCACCAATTAAGTTCTACCTTTTTCAAACGTATGCGACACAGAATGATGCACCCAACTGAGTCGAAACTATATCAACCGTTATCTCATCTTGATCCATATTAAGATATAATGATGCACCTAACTGAGTCAAAACTACATCAAAATACTCGAATATTTCTCAAGTGTTCTAATCAAGGGATGGCATAAAACTTAAACATTTAAGAAGGTTTTTGAATATAGCAATAAACATCGCATGGTTGTATATGAAACTTATGTGTACATAACCATTAACATGGGATTTCACATAATATCCTACTTTAGGATCATCCAAATAATCATGTAATAAATAACACTTATAAATTACATAATTATTCAATTCTCAAAATTTAAGGATTCAAATAATCATGTTAATCAAATTAAATATGAACATCAAATCCTAAACAAACAATTTGTTTCAATTTGAGAATTTACTAATCTAATTAATCAAATTAAAAAGATCAATAACCCATGTAGAAGATTAATTATATAAATAAACTATTAATCATAGTCATGTTATATTGCATATAATTGTTCACAAATAATACACATAAAATCATCAATCTATATCATATATCATGTTAAAGCATATAATCCAATTATATCTAGCATGCCAATTTTAACCTAATCATGATTAAACGCGGCTCTGATATCACTGTTGGGTTTTGGGGTAACATGCGCAGCAAAAGATTTAGTAAATTACAAAACCATAGCCATGAATCCGTCTAACATGAAGAGATTAAAACTATGAAATAGATTTACTAACCTTGATTGCGAATTTGTCTTTCGTACACGATTCGTAATTCACCTTTGAGTCGTAGACGAAACTTTGATCTTCTTCCTTGTTCTTCCTTGTGATGAATCAACAACCGTAGGCCTTCAAGCTTTAGGTGATAAAGCAATCACCCTCTATCGATAATCCACACGCGAACGAACCAAGATCGAATCTTGTTGGATTGCTAGATGATCTCCGATTGTTGAAACACTTTTCAACAATCTTTGGCTAATATGGAATTGAATCTAGGGTGTTTTGATCTTTGATTCGTAATCAAAATCAAGAGATTTGTGTTTCTCAAGGCCTAAAATTTGTGTGTCTTGGCTGAGGCAAAAGGGGCTATTTATACTTTATAAATATCCCTTAAGGTTAGGGAGAAAAACCCTAATCCAAAGCCAAAATGGAACAACACAGACGACAGGGCGCGATCGCCCCCTTTGTCCAGAGAAAAGGCGTGATTGCCCCCACCATTCTGCGCGGTCGCCCCCTTAGATCAGAGAAAAGACGTGATCGCCCCTACCATAGTGCGCGATCGCCCCTTCCCCTTTTCCATTTCTGAGTCATTTTCAATCCGTTCTTTGTGTGTGACCCTTTTAAGAATTATATTTTATGTTGGTAGTGAGTTGAAACATCAACCTTACAAGACATAAGTGGTCTCTAGAAAACCATTATGTCTACCCAATTAAATATAATATCAAAGCTTGATTTCTTGATAGATCATTGTCACAATCCCTTTGTCACACTATGTCATAGTAAACATAAGTCATGGTCCACGTCAACTTATATTGTTCAATGCTTTCTCGACTCCGAATATGTTGATAATCCAAGTGCATTTGATCTCCATCAAATCTCTTGAGTGTGGCTACACATTTCATCAACACTATTCATCGAGGGGCCCAAGCAGACATCTCTCTTAATGAGGGACAAATCCCATCTTGACTTATCATTCTTCTCTACAAGAATCCAATCGCGCCAACATAGCCCTTATTGCTATCCTATTAAAGATAGTGTTAGACTACATCAAACACAACGTTCATCATGTGGAAGACGATGATAATCTCAGGTACTAAGAATTCCAATGACATGACTATCATGAGATTTAATCATGACATATATGACCATAGACCATGTCATAAATCTCATAGATAGGTCGGTCCAGTACCTTGTTCTCTAACAAGTATCCATAAGTATAATGTGCATCCCCATGCATATAATCATCTCTATGATTATCCATTACCAACTTATACTAGTTATTCATAATAACTAAGGACACAGAATATTATAATAAACATGCAAAACATATAATACTCAAGATAAACATTCTCTATTATAAATGGTAAAGACGATTACATAACGATATTAACTATGAGTCAAAATAGTTATACGCCTAAGGCATAACACCAACAAAATGAGCATAATAGACTTATAGACTTTTATTTATAATATTTAAACCTGTCAAAAGTTGTAATGAATTTAATACGTAATAAATTGTTAAACAAAACAATTCAATTATCACTTCAAAGTTTCTCAAATAAACATGCACTACTTGAGTGTTACTATAATAATTCAGTTTGAAATTTATAATATATACTTAGGTTGTGTGTGTACTCCCTCTCCCCAAAAGCACAAAACATCTTTCGTTTTGAATCGTAAAAAAAGAGAGGCATTTATCCCTATAGAAAAATGTTTTTCTTTTTCACAATTTGATGTTGATGTCTTTGTAAAATTTGAAAGAGGATGAGAGGGGTGCACACCTCAGTTTAACCAAACGAATTTTTTTCAAATACAACTTTTTTGGGGAATTTTTGTATGTTAAAGAATCGACAATTCAAAATTTGTGCAACCAGTCAAAAAAACATTTGGAAAGTTTGGAATGAAAAATGAAAATTTTTAAGAAACTTGGGGCCAAAAGCGTTTTGGAAATCTCGTTTCCACTGGAATAGGTGAGTGGATTGTATTTGAGTTCTTAAATTTGTAGCACTAAACTTTAAAGTCTTTTTCTTTTATTTTAAATTTATATTCCATTCCACACAAGTCTATATAGATCCACTCTTCTCACTGCCTGAAAAAAAACACCACCAACCTAAGAAAGAAACAGTCTATCGAATGACTTCCACGTAGCGTGAGTGGATCAGTCCCGATGATGGTTCAACAACCCAGTGAAAAGGACCCCCTGGCATAATAAAATAATAAAGATGAGTATCCACACAATTTTGCATCTGTGATTAATCAATTGCACCATCCAAATCCATAAAGTGCGTGAGAATTTCAAAAATCGAAGTGCAAAAGACGCAAAAAGAGAATGTTGGAATTGACAATCCAAGTAAATTGATTGCATAATCGAGTAAGTTAAATTAGGGTTTATGAAACTTACTACGCGCTCGATGTTGGCGAAAAAGGCATCTCCAGATCTGGGAGCGGCGGGAACCATGGATGATTACGGTCTGTTATGCAGTCGTTGCTCCGTTGGCTTCTCTGAATCAACAGTCAGTATTAGTGAAATTGCTTGGAAGAGAAGAGAGGGAGCGTCGGCGACCATAGAAGAAGAAAAAGAGGGAGCGACATCAGCGTAGGGTGGGGATGTTTTGTGGGAAGTGACGATGGAGAGGGAGTAGAGAGAGAGAGGACATCAATCAAGGCGGAAGAGAGCGACGGAGGCGGCGGTGTTTGTAGTAGAGGGCGTGGATGTTTTGGGGGAAGAAGGAGGAGAGAGATAGGAAAAAAAGCGAGGAGAGAGATATTAGTATTAAATAACTCAGCTTATTTATTGAGGTATTTTTGGGTTGTTGATTATATCAAAATTTTGAGGCATTAATACTTAGGGAGAATGAATCTAGTATCTATTTAGTACAAGTTCTTATTCAAGTGATAAATGGGTGAACATGCTGAATTGCTTTTCACTTCGTCTTTATTTAATTATGAATAAAGATTACCAAAACACCCCAGAAAAGACATTAAGGGTCCGCTCCCGAGTTTTTAGAGGAGAGAAAGGAAGATAAGAGAAGAGAAGAGGAGGAAATTTAACATTTCATTTAAGTGCTCTCGAGTTTAGGAAGAAAGAGGAGGGAAGAGAATTTAAATTACATCTTTACCCTTACTGAAAGAAGAGGAAAATTATATCTAAGGGACAAAATAGGTATATCAACAAATATGTTTAATGAAATTTTCTTTCCTTCAATTTCCTCTCACTTTTAAAAAAAAAATGAAAGAAAGGAAAATTTCAAATATTTTTCTCCCTTTTCCTTCCTTCCATGTAAAACTTGAAAGCACAACTTGAAGGGTCCGCTCTCGAGTTTTTTAGGGAGAGAAAGAGAAGGAAAGGGAGGGGAAGGGAGGGGGAAAAAATGGCGAAACATTTCTTTCCTCCCATTTCCGCCCGCACACATGAGGATTAAAATGAAAGGAAATGAGCCCCTCATTCTTTTTCTTTTCCTCCTAAAAAAAAAATCATTCTTTTTCTTTTCCTCCTAAAAAAAACTCATAAGCCCCATTAGTGAGAAAATCCTCCCACATTTTCTCCCTTTTCCTCCATTTTTAGACCCAGGAGGCCAGGAAGGAAATTTACAGTCCACCCCGGCACAACTACTTAAAGATTAAAGTAGCAAAGTGAGGACCGAGTAAAAATGGAAAGACCGGCCGCATCGTCACCGTCGTCGTCAGCGTCAACACCGCCATTGAAACACCTATCACCGCTGGAATGGGAAACCTTCATCGACGACCACCAATACGGAGGCCACCGCCGCGACCGGTGGACCTACACAGGTTCCTCCTTACTCGATCTCTTCCTCTCATCCATTCTCCGGAAAGACATCCCTCTCAACCTCAAGCTCAACATCACTATCTTCCTCGAAGAATTCTTCCCCGCCGACTTCTCTCAGTCGGAAACCGCACAAGCCTTAACTCGCCTCCTTGAAGTCCTCCGTTCCCTAATCCAATCCCCCAACGACGGCATTTCTATTACATTCTCCATCAAAGATCAGCTCCTCCTCTCGACGACATCAATTTTCATCACTTGCGGAGCGATTAACGTCGACGGAACGCCGAACTCGGATTACACGAGCCAGTTAGAGGGATTAATCGAGCTTTTACTGACGGTGATTAACCGGCCGAACCATGGCGTCGACCGGCAGACCCGAGGGGTGGCGTGCGAGTGTTTGCGTGAATTGGAACGAGAGTGCCCTAGTTTGTTGTCCGAAGTTGCGGGGCATCTGTGGGGTTTGTGTCAAAGTGAGCGTACTCATGTTGCTCAGAGCTATGTTTTGCTGTTAGCAACTGTGATTCACGGTATTGTATCTATGAAATCTAATGTTTCGATTTTCAATACTTCCATTCCGTTGGTTCCGTTCAATGCACCTCAGTTCTTGAATGGGTCGGGAAAAGAGATTTCGAGTTCTAGTTACAAGGAATTGAGAAGAGCTATGTCATTTTTACTTGAGTGGCCGCATAATTTGACTTCTTTTGGGTTGATCGAGTTTATGTCTGTCATAATGCCAGTGGCGGTGGCTTTGGAATTGCAGCCTTCTTTGTTGAAAGTACAGTTCTCAGGTTTGCTTTATACTTATGATGTGGTGTTGTGTCATGCCTATTTGCGGATGCATTTACAGTTCTTGGACTCATTCGATGGGCAAGAGAGCGAGATAGCTAGTCGACTTTTGTTAATTGCAAGGGAAACACAACATCATTTGGTCTTTAGATTGCTTGCACTTCATTGGTTATTGAGTTTCATGGGATTGATGTCAAATGGAGAAATTGTGATGGAGAAAATTGAAAAAATGAATTTGTGGTTCTACCCAACTGTCTTTGATCCACTTGCTTTGAAATCGCTGAAGCTTGACTTGCTTGCTTATCGCCCCATTTTACTTGATAAATGTACACTAGCAGATGCCAATGGTGTAGCAGGTCAGGCAGTTGATTCTAGAGTATCTGTGGTGAAGCTATTTGAAGATGGTCTTGTCTCTGTATCAGGGTTCAAATGGTTGCCTTCTTGGAGCACAGAAACAGCAGTGGCGTTTCGTACCTTCCATAAATTTTTGATTGGCGCGTCATACCATTCTCGATTCTGATTCTTCTTCAACTAGCATTTTAATGGACTCAACCATCTTTCATACTCTAAAGGTAAAATGACAAGCTTCTATAGTTGTTGTTCTTTCCACTTTTATGTTATGCACTAAATTTGCACGTAGAGATAAGTGCGGTATTCTTCAAAAATTTCCCTCTATTAGCTATTATAACTTATAACTTATAACTTATATGCACATTCCAAAACTGATTAATGCATTAGTCTTCCAACATTGTGTGTTTTAGGAAGAGTGGTATAGACAGCCTTATCTTGCATTTCCCTTGTTCAGACCGTGATCTTCTTGTTACAATTGAGCTACATTACCGGTGCACCAAGACTCCACCTTGTAGTGCACGTTGAGATCCTAAAATAATCAACAATGTTAAATATTGTTAACATTTGGGCCTTTATAACCATATAAGTAATGCCTTTTATACCCATTTAAGTAATGCCTTTTATAGCCATTTAAGTAATCATTATGTGATTAAAACATAGCATTCATTTGTTTTGTCTGCTTTTCCGAGATAGTAAAAACGCAACTGGGAGGACTGGAAGTTACACTTATCTTTTTTTTTTTGTTACAAAAAATGGTAGTAAGTGAGTTACTTCTCCAAGCCGGGCAGGAACACAAGGGCGTCAAAGTTCTTCCAACAAAATTTTAACACTACTGCATTCCAAGGGCTCCAACTCGAGACCTCTGACTGGTTAAGCTAGAACACCCCCTTACTAGGTGATCTAGGTAATTAAAACCTCACATTATCTTATTCAACCACATTTATATTGGGTTATGGAGCCAAAATGATCTTTGGATAGAGGAAAGTAGGCAAAAAAGTCATTCGCAGACCAGGGGCCAAGCGGGTCCCCACACACGCTCCCCAGAATCAACAAGTAGAGGCGAAGGCCTCAAATGCACGCTCAAAAAGCCGAGAGTTCTTGTAGGTGCATGGGACTCACCCTATGATGAACCATTTGAGAAGAGTATCACCGTATGACAACTAGCAGTCAGTTTCACGTTTCAAATTCCTTTATGGTTAGGGTTTTTAATGTTTCACCTATTTAAACAACATGAGAGGGCTGAAAATGAATTCATAGTGTTGTAACTTCACTGAATGAGAGTATAATGCCCCATATGTAGTCAATTATTATGCAAACTGGGTT
Source organism: Adenophora triphylla var. japonica (assembly GCA_022495995.1). Taxonomy (NCBI): domain Eukaryota; kingdom Viridiplantae; phylum Streptophyta; class Magnoliopsida; order Asterales; family Campanulaceae; genus Adenophora; species Adenophora triphylla. The sequence goes on from JAFEMH010006096.1 coordinate 84,102, forward strand.
AACAAATCCATATGTTCTCTATTGTTCTTTTTTGATTATTCTCGCGTAGATTATCTTTTTAGCATATTTATTTTCTAACCGGTAGCGTAGCTTTGGGTTTTGATCCAACGCGGGTTTGATCTAGGATCAAGTATGTTTCGATTGTAGGAGCGCTTGAGATGGGTAGAGAAAAATCGCTACTGGAGAAATTTAACGGAACGGATTTTGGGTTTGGAGGACACAGATCAACCTACGGTAAAGATTTGTACCAACCTTTAGGCGGGAAACAAACATATAAGAAGATAGAGATTGGGCTCTTTTGGATAGGAAAGCGAGGAGCGTGGTGAGGCTCTCGTTTACGATGATGTTGCAAAAACTGAGTTTAAGGCTAACACAACAGTGGAGATATTGCGAATGCTGAGGAGCAAGGTTCACGCGATGAGACGGTTGTTGAATCCTTATGATGCTAGTGGGTATGTCAACAACGAATCATATCAACTAATTCAACACATGCACAATCATGACATAGTTGAATTTGATTTCTAGAGGATGAGATACAAGAGCTAGTTTTGTTGTCTTCTTTATTGGAGAGTTTGGGGTACACTGTTAATGCGGTGAGTGCATCAACAAAAAAGGTAAAGTTGAAGTTTAAGAAAGTCAGGGATCTCCTTCTTGGTGGGAAGATACGCAGGAATAAGGTAGGAGCGACTTTGGGGCTTACAATGATTGTCACAGAAAATGGCAGATATAGTAGATCGAAGTTCGGAGAGGAGAGGCTAGTAGGAGGGGACATAAGTTTGGTAAAATGCTATAATTGTAATCAGATGGTCACAGTAGGTACGAGTGCATAATTGGGGCAAGTGACGACGATCGGCAAATGCAGCAAAAAAGGAGGTCGCGGATGCCTTAATCTTATGTGAGAGCAGTCGGTTCGTGGGTGTTGAACCTAGGTGCGTCGTACTATTTGTGCAGTGGTGAGGATGCAGTGGAACGATATACTTCAGACGATTTTGGGTTGGTTATCTTAGAGGTGATTATCCGGTTAAAATCATATGGAAGATAGTTGTACTAGTCAAGACTCGTTTGCAGTGATGTATTCTTGGATTTAAGCAAAATTTGATATCCATTGGATAGTTCGATCTTAAGGCTTTCTTGGATTATTATATTAAACGTAACTGGAAGTATAATAAAAAGAGAATATTTGAGTTACAAATCGCACACCAAACCGTCCCAACTCATGATTTTGTGAATGAACTCTAGAATGAAATTGATGTCTTCTTTAAGAGATAAAATAGCATAAAGTGAATGTGTTGTGAAACCCAATCCGTGAATCCCGTTGTCAATCTTGATTTCAATCTTTGCTTTATTTTCATTAGTTTAATTTATTTGCTTTTCAATTTAGTTTATTTTAATCAATCAAAACCAAACCCCCCACTTGTTTCGTTTACACTAATTAAATTCACTTGTTAATTCACTCAAGTCTCTGTGGTTCGACCTCGCTTGTGCATACTACTACAACGGTAGCTAGTACACTTGCTAGGTATTTTTATTACAAGAGGAATTTTATCCATCACCTTAGAACAATTCTTAGAATTCCGATCCAATCAGAATAGTTTGTACCGTTCTCTTTGAGCTTGTCCTTCTCAAGGACGGATCGCAGCGACAATGGTTGATTATTTTCAGATGCCATTCTACAATAAAATATGCAAACAATATAAGCACATATAAGTATCAAAACATTTACCATCTAAGAGACAAATAATGTATTTCACAAATACTCTCACTAAATTATACATCTTCAAATACAAACATGTATCATATAATTATAATGGGCTAAAATCCATATTTCACTTGATTTTGGTTTGACTGAGTCAATGCCCGAAATAAAGCTATTTAGGTAGATAACATCAATCATATCATATATGACTCTTAGATATTTTATGAGATTCTAGACATCTTATGTCAACACATGTTTTAATCTCATCTATTTCTTGGGTCAAAACTCTTTTGAAAGCACCAATTAAGTTCTACCTTTTTCAAACGTATGCGACACAGAATGATGCACCCAACTGAGTCGAAACTATATCAACCGTTATCTCATCTTGATCCATATTAAGATATAATGATGCACCTAACTGAGTCAAAACTACATCAAAATACTCGAATATTTCTCAAGTGTTCTAATCAAGGGATGGCATAAAACTTAAACATTTAAGAAGGTTTTTGAATATAGCAATAAACATCGCATGGTTGTATATGAAACTTATGTGTACATAACCATTAACATGGGATTTCACATAATATCCTACTTTAGGATCATCCAAATAATCATGTAATAAATAACACTTATAAATTACATAATTATTCAATTCTCAAAATTTAAGGATTCAAATAATCATGTTAATCAAATTAAATATGAACATCAAATCCTAAACAAACAATTTGTTTCAATTTGAGAATTTACTAATCTAATTAATCAAATTAAAAAGATCAATAACCCATGTAGAAGATTAATTATATAAATAAACTATTAATCATAGTCATGTTATATTGCATATAATTGTTCACAAATAATACACATAAAATCATCAATCTATATCATATATCATGTTAAAGCATATAATCCAATTATATCTAGCATGCCAATTTTAACCTAATCATGATTAAACGCGGCTCTGATATCACTGTTGGGTTTTGGGGTAACATGCGCAGCAAAAGATTTAGTAAATTACAAAACCATAGCCATGAATCCGTCTAACATGAAGAGATTAAAACTATGAAATAGATTTACTAACCTTGATTGCGAATTTGTCTTTCGTACACGATTCGTAATTCACCTTTGAGTCGTAGACGAAACTTTGATCTTCTTCCTTGTTCTTCCTTGTGATGAATCAACAACCGTAGGCCTTCAAGCTTTAGGTGATAAAGCAATCACCCTCTATCGATAATCCACACGCGAACGAACCAAGATCGAATCTTGTTGGATTGCTAGATGATCTCCGATTGTTGAAACACTTTTCAACAATCTTTGGCTAATATGGAATTGAATCTAGGGTGTTTTGATCTTTGATTCGTAATCAAAATCAAGAGATTTGTGTTTCTCAAGGCCTAAAATTTGTGTGTCTTGGCTGAGGCAAAAGGGGCTATTTATACTTTATAAATATCCCTTAAGGTTAGGGAGAAAAACCCTAATCCAAAGCCAAAATGGAACAACACAGACGACAGGGCGCGATCGCCCCCTTTGTCCAGAGAAAAGGCGTGATTGCCCCCACCATTCTCGCGCGGTCGCCCCTTAGATCGAGAGAAAAGGCGTGATTGCCCCCACCATTCTGCGCGGTCGCCCCTTCCCCTTTTCCATTTCTGAGTCATTTTCAATCCGTTCTTTGTGTGTGACCCTTTTAAGAATTATATTTTATGTTGGTAGTGAGTTGAAACATCAACCTTACAAGACATAAGTGGTCTCTAGAAAACCATTATGTCTACCCAATTAAATATAATATCAAAGCTTGATTTCTTGATAGATCATTGTCACAATCCCTTTGTCACACTATGTCATAGTAAACATAAGTCATGGTCCACGTCAACTTATATTGTTCAATGCTTTCTCGACTCCGAATATGTTGATAATCCAAGTGCATTTGATCTCCATCAAATCTCTTGAGTGTGGCTACACATTTCATCAACACTATTCATCGAGGGGCCCAAGCAGACATCTCTCTTAATGAGGGACAAATCCCATCTTGACTTATCATTCTTCTCTACAAGAATCCAATCGCGCCAACATAGCCCTTATTGCTATCCTATTAAAGATAGTGTTAGACTACATCAAACACAACGTTCATCATGTGGAAGACGATGATAATCTCAGGTACTAAGAATTCCAATGACATGACTATCATGAGATTTAATCATGACATATATGACCATAGACCATGTCATAAATCTCATAGATAGGTCGGTCCAGTACCTTGTTCTCTAACAAGTATCCATAAGTATAATGTGCATCCCCATGCATATAATCATCTCTATGATTATCCATTACCAACTTATACTAGTTATTCATAATAACTAAGGACACAGAATATTATAATAAACATGCAAAACATATAATACTCAAGATAAACATTCTCTATTATAAATGGTAAAGACGATTACATAACGATATTAACTATGAGTCAAAATAGTTATACGCCTAAGGCATAACACCAACAAAATGAGCATAATAGACTTATAGACTTTTATTTATAATATTTAAACCTGTCAAAAGTTGTAATGAATTTAATACGTAATAAATTGTTAAACAAAACAATTCAATTATCACTTCAAAGTTTCTCAAATAAACATGCACTACTTGAGTGTTACTATAATAATTCAGTTTGAAATTTATAATATATACTTAGGTTGTGTGTGTACTCCCTCTCCCCAAAAGCACAAAACATCTTTCGTTTTGAATCGTAAAAAAAGAGAGGCATTTATCCCTATAGAAAAATGTTTTTCTTTTTCACAATTTGATGTTGATGTCTTTGTAAAATTTGAAAGAGGATGAGAGGGGTGCACACCTCAGTTTAACCAAACGAATTTTTTTCAAATACAACTTTTTTGGGGAATTTTTGTATGTTAAAGAATCGACAATTCAAAATTTGTGCAACCAGTCAAAAAAACATTTGGAAAGTTTGGAATGAAAAATGAAACTTTTTAAGAAACTTGGGGCCAAAAAGCGTTTTGGAAATCTCGTTTCCACTGGAATAGGTGAGTGGATTGTATTTGAGTTCTTAAATTTGTAGCACTAAACTTTAAAGTCTTTTTCTTTTATTTTAAATTTATATTCCATTCCACACAAGTCTATATAGATCCACTCTTCTCACTGCCTGAAAAAAAACACCACCAACCTAAGAAAGAAACAGTCTATCGAATGACTTCCACGTAGCGTGAGTGGATCAGTCCCGATGATGGTTCAACAACCCAGTGAAAAGGACCCCCTGGCATAATAAAATAATAAAGATGAGTATCCACACAATTTTGCATCTGTGATTAATCAATTGCACCATCCAAATCCATAAAGTGCGTGAGAATTTCAAAAATCGAAGTGCAAAAGACGCAAAAAGAGAATGTTGGAATTGACAATCCAAGTAAATTGATTGCATAATCGAGTAAGTTAAATTAGGGTTTATGAAACTTACTACGCGCTCGATGTTGGCGAAAAAGGCATCTCCAGATCTGGGAGCGGCGGGAACCATGGATGATTACGGTCTGTTATGCAGTCGTTGCTCCGTTGGCTTCTCTGAATCAACAGTCAGTATTAGTGAAATTGCTTGGAAGAGAAGAGAGGGAGCGTCGGCGACCATAGAAGAAGAAAAAGAGGGAGCGACATCAGCGTAGGGTGGGGATGTTTTGTGGGAAGTGACGATGGAGAGGGAGTAGAGAGAGAGAGGACATCAATCAAGGCGGAAGAGAGCGACGGAGGCGGCGGTGTTTGTAGTAGAGGGCGTGGATGTTTTGGGGGAAGAAGGAGGAGAGAGATAGGAAAAAAAGCGAGGAGAGAGATATTAGTATTAAATAACTCAGCTTATTTATTGAGGTATTTTTGGGTTGTTGATTATATCAAAATTTTGAGGCATTAATACTTAGGGAGAATGAATCTAGTATCTATTTAGTACAAGTTCTTATTCAAGTGATAAATGGGTGAACATGCTGAATTGCTTTTCACTTCGTCTTTATTTAATTATGAATAAAGATTACCAAAACACCCCAGAAAAGACATTAAGGGTCCGCTCCCGAGTTTTTAGAGGAGAGAAAGGAAGATAAGAGAAGAGAAGAGGAGGAAATTTAACATTTCATTTAAGTGCTCTCGAGTTTAGGAAGAAAGAGGAGGGAAGAGAATTTAAATTACATCTTTACCCTTACTGAAAGAAGAGGAAAATTATATCTAAGGGACAAAATAGGTATATCAACAAATATGTTTAATTGAAATTTTCTTTCCTTCAATTTCCTCTCACTTTTAAAAAAAATGAAAGAAAGGAAAATTTCAAATATTTTTCTCCCTTTTCCTTCCTTCCACGTAAAACTTGAAAGACAACTTGAAGGGTCCCGCCTCGAGCTTTTTAGGGAGAGAAAGAGAAGGAAAGGGAGGGAAGGGAGGGGGAAAAAATGGCGAAACATTTCTTTCCTCCCATTTCCGCCCGCACACATGAGGATTAAAATGAAAGGAAATGAGCCCCTCATTCTTTTTCTTTTCCTCCTAAAAAAAAAATCATTCTTTTTCTTTTCCTCCTAAAAAAAACTCATAAGCCCCATTAGTGAGAAAATCCTCCCACATTTTCTCCCTTTTCCTCCATTTTTAGACCCAGGAGGCCAGGAAGGAAATTTACAGTCCACCCCCGGCACAACTACTTAAAGATTAAAGTAGCAAAGTGAGGACCGAGTAAAAATGGAAAGACCGGCCGCATCGTCACCGTCGTCGTCAGCGTCAACACCGCCATTGAAACACCTATCACCGCTGGAATGGGAAACCTTCATCGACGACCACCAATACGGAGGCCACCGCCGCGACCGGTGGACCTACACAGGTTCCTCCTTACTCGATCTCTTCCTCTCATCCATTCTCCGGAAAGACATCCCTCTCAACCTCAAGCTCAACATCACTATCTTCCTCGAAGAATTCTTCCCCGCCGACTTCTCTCAGTCGGAAACCGCACAAGCCTTAACTCGCCTCCTTGAAGTCCTCCGTTCCCTAATCCAATCCCCCAACGACGGCATTTCTATTACATTCTCCATCAAAGATCAGCTCCTCCTCTCGACGACATCAATTTTCATCACTTGCGGAGCGATTAACGTCGACGGAACGCCGAACTCGGATTACACGAGCCAGTTAGAGGGATTAATCGAGCTTTTACTGACGGTGATTAACCGGCCGAACCATGGCGTCGACCGGCAGACCCGAGGGGTGGCGTGCGAGTGTTTGCGTGAATTGGAACGAGAGTGCCCTAGTTTGTTGTCCGAAGTTGCGGGGCATCTGTGGGGTTTGTGTCAAAGTGAGCGTACTCATGTTGCTCAGAGCTATGTTTTGCTGTTAGCAACTGTGATTCACGGTATTGTATCTATGAAATCTAATGTTTCGATTTTCAATACTTCCATTCCGTTGGTTCCGTTCAATGCACCTCAGTTCTTGAATGGGTCGGGAAAAGAGATTTCGAGTTCTAGTTACAAGGAATTGAGAAGAGCTATGTCATTTTTACTTGAGTGGCCGCATAATTTGACTTCTTTTGGGTTGATCGAGTTTATGTCTGTCATAATGCCAGTGGCGGTGGCTTTGGAATTGCAGCCTTCTTTGTTGAAAGTACAGTTCTCAGGTTTGCTTTATACTTATGATGTGGTGTTGTGTCATGCCTATTTGCGGATGCATTTACAGTTCTTGGACTCATTCGATGGGCAAGAGAGCGAGATAGCTAGTCGACTTTTGTTAATTGCAAGGGAAACACAACATCATTTGGTCTTTAGATTGCTTGCACTTCATTGGTTATTGAGTTTCATGGGATTGATGTCAAATGGAGAAATTGTGATGGAGAAAATTGAAAAAATGAATTTGTGGTTCTACCCAACTGTCTTTGATCCACTTGCTTTGAAATCGCTGAAGCTTGACTTGCTTGCTTATCGCCCCATTTTACTTGATAAATGTACACTAGCAGATGCCAATGGTGTAGCTGGTCAGGCAGTTGATTCTAGAGTATCTGTGGTGAAGCTATTTGAAGATGGTCTTGTCTCTGTATCAGGGTTCAAATGGTTGCCTTCTTGGAGCACAGAAACAGCAGTGGCGTTTCGTACCTTCCATAAATTTTTGATTGGCGCGTCATACCATTCTGATTCTGATTCTTCTTCGACTAGCATTTTAATGGACTCAACCATCTTTCATACTCTAAAGGTAAAATGACAAGCTTCTATAGTTGTTGTTCTTTCCACTTTTATGTTATGCACTAAATTTGCACGTAGAGATAAGTGCGGTATTCTTCAAAAATTTCCCTCTATTAGCTATTATAACTTATAACTTATAACTTATATGCACATTCCAAAAACTGATTAATGCATTAGTCTTCCAACATTGTGTGTTTTAGGAAGAGTGGTATAGACAGCCTTATCTTGCATTTCCCTTGTTCAGACTGTGATCTTCTTGTTACAATTGAGCTACATTACCGGTGCACCAAGACTCCACCTTGTAGTGCACGTTGAGATCCTAAAATAATCAACAATGTTAAATATTGTTAACATTTGGGCCTTTATAACCATATAAGTAATGCCTTTTATACCCATTTAAGTAATGCCTTTTATAGCCATTTAAGTAATCATTATGTGATTAAAACATAGCATTCATTTGTTTTGTCTGCTTTTCCGAGATAGTAAAAACGCAACTGGGAGGACTGGAAGTTACACTTATCTTTTTTTTTTTGTTACAAAAAATGGTAGTAAGTGAGTTACTTCTCCAAGCCGGGCAGGAACACAAGGGCGTCAAAGTTCTTCCAACAAAATTTTAACACTACTGCATTCCAAGGGCTCCAACTCGAGACCTCTGACTGGTTAAGCTAGAACACCCCCTTACTAGGTGATCTAGGTAATTAAAACCTCACATTATCTTATTCAACCACATTTATATTGGGTTATGGAGCCAAAATGATCTTTGGATAGAGGAAAGTAGGCAAAAAAGTCATTCGCAGACCAGGGGCCAAGCGGGTCCCCACACACGCTCCCCAGAATCAACAAGTAGAGGCGAAGGCCTCAAATGCACGCTCAAAAAGCCGAGAGTTCTTGTAGGTGCATGGGACTCACCCTATGATGAACCATTTGAGAAGAGTATCACCGTATGACAACTAGCAGTCAGTTTCACGTTTCAAATTCCTTTATGGTTAGGGTTTTTAATGTTTCACCTATTTAAACAACATGAGAGGGCTGAAAATGAATTCATAGTGTTGTAACTTCACTGAATGAGAGTATAATGCCCCATATGTAGTCAATTATTATGCAAACTGGGTTAACAAATCCATATGTTCTCTATTGTTCTTTTTTGATTATTCTCGCGTAGATTATCTTTTTAGCATATTTATTTTCTAACTGGTAGCAGAGCTTTGGGTTTTTGATCCAACGCCTGGGGTTTGATCTAGGATCAAGTATGTTTCTGGGATTGTAGGAGCAGTTGAGATGGGTAGAGAAAAATCGCTACTGGAGAAGTTTAACGGAACGGATTTTGGGTTTGGAGGACACAGATCAACCTACGGTAAAGATTTGTACCAACCTTCAGGCGGGAAACAATCATATAAGAAGATAGAGATTGGGCTCTTTTGGATAGGAAAGCGAGGAGCGTGGTGAGGCTCTCGTGATGATGTTGCAAAAAATGCGTTTAAGGCTAACACAACAGTGGAGATATTACGAATGCTAAGGAGCAAGGTTCACGCGATGAGACGGTTGTTGAATCCTTATGATGCTAGTGGGTATGCCAACAACGAATCATATCAACTAATTCAACTCATGCACAATCATGACATAGTTGAATTTGATTTCTAGAGGATGAGATACAAGAGCTAGTTTTGTTGTCTTCTTTATTGGAGAGTTGGGGTACACTGTTAATGCGGTGAGCACATCAACAAAAAAGGTAAATTTGAAGTTTAAGAAAGTCAGGGATCTCCTTCTTGGTGGGAAGATGCGCAGGAATGAGGTAGGAGCGACTTTGGGGCTTACAATGATTGTCACAGAAAATGGCAGATATAGTAGATCGAAGTTCGGAGAGGAGAGGCTAGTAGGAGGGGACATAAGTTTGGTAAAATGCTATAATTGTAATCAGATGGTCACAGTAGGTACGAGTGCATAATTGGGGCAAGTGACGACGATCGGCAAATGCAGCAAAAAAGGAGGTCGCGGATGCCTTAATCTTATGTGAGAGCAGTCGGTTCGTGGGTGTTGAACCTAGGTGCGTCGTACTATTTGTGCAGTGGTGAGGATGCAGTGGAACGATATACTTCAGACGATTTTGGGTTGGTTATCTTAGAGGTGATTATCCGGTTAAAATCATATGGAAGATAGTTGTACTAGTCAAGACTCGTTTGCAGTGATGTATTCTTGGATTTAAGCAAAATTTGATATCCATTGGATAGTTCGATATTGAGAGGGGCTACAAAGAATGTTGTACACCACCAATAACATTGGAATCATCGGTTATGTAGGGGCAACCAGAGATGTGAGTGTGTGACATAGTCGATTTGGCCACGTACGCGAGAAAATGGTCTCTCGCAGAACATTAGGTTAGCCAGGAGACATTGGGAAGTTCGTGGGTTAAGAGAAGCGGAACAGGGATTTACAGGGAGGTGTTCACATATGATGAAGATTCGAGGCAAGTAGAATCCAACAAAGAGGTTGAAGCTACGCTTCGCTTTAACTCGCCTTGTTACTTGAGAAGAGGCTCGGCGTTGTCGCGATCTGGAATACTAGATCGTCCACTAGATCACTGACATAAGTGTGTCAAGAGGTTAAGCGTTATTTGGTTTAGTCTACGGGCGAGATATTGTTGGGTTATGGAGCCTAAACGATATTCAGATGGAGAAAAAAAGGCATAGGGCTAGGTAGGTACCCTAGGCGCGCTCTCCAGGATCACCGAGTGGATGCCTCAAATGTGCACTAAAAAGCTGAGAGTTCTCGTTGGTGGAAGGGAGTCATCGTACGAAGACTTGTTGGATATGATACAATGAATGTGTGGGTATACAAAGAAGGATCAGTTGAGTAATGAGGTGATAAAGAAGGAAAGTAGGAGTTGCACCAATTGAAGATAAAATTAGGGAGAATCGCCTTAGGTGGTTTGGTCACGTGAGACGTAGATTAAGTGATGAACCAGTTAGAAGGTATAAAGAGTGGAGAAGTGATAAAATGGTGAGGGCTAGGGTAAGGCATAAGAAAACTTGGATAAGAGTGATTGAAAATAACATGAGTTTATTGGAATTGGATGAAAATATGGCGTTGAAAAGGCGAAGTAGAGGGCAAATATCCATGTGCGTGATGGGGGTTGATTTCCGTTTATATTTTATTTATATATATCTATTCTTTTTACTATCATTCTTATTATTTTTTCTTTGCTTCTGAATTTTATCCCCATCTATTCTCTCTCTCCCTTTTTTCTCCTAGCTCCTTGGCCTGCCACGTTGCGATCTTCTTGCTTAAGTTTATGCCTAACATTTTGCGATATCGAAGAACTCTGGAGAGAGCTGGAATTAACTCTTCGCTCTCTCTCTATCATGGATCGAAGGAAAGGATGAGATGTAATGTAGATACTCCTTCCCTCAAATGACTGTCCATTTCCTAAAAAAAGTAATTGTCCCCGAATGAGTGTCCATTTTCTAAAACAAATTAGTCCCTAAACGCATTTTCAAGGACATTACTAAATTCACATTTAACAAATAGTCCCTCCATCCAAAGATTAGTCTCACTACCCTTTTTGGTCTGTCCACAAAAATAGTTCCAATTCTAAGAAAATCAGTAATTGTAGTGTGTTTTTATGAAGGTATCAAACAAGTAAAGCATAATCCATGAAAACATTGACTTGTCAAATGGGATTCTTTTTTTTGGGGGGGGGTGTTTAACAAGAGGGAGTATCATATTCCTAAGTTTCCGTTTAACCTTACAAAACACTTTTTCATCTAAGCAATTGATTTGTCCTTATGAATGGTCTATTTGATGTGCTTTCTATAGTCTTTTTTTCTTCTGCCAAACAAGGGGCGGGGGGTGATCATTGACAATGATCTTTGGTGTGATTTTTTATTTATTTATCGAAAAACAAATGAGCACTATATTTGGTAACTTAGGTATTAGCCAATGGGAAATATATTACAAAAAGGGTTATCCAACTTTTTTTTTGAGCAAATGAATCCCTTCACGTACCTATATAAAGCTATAGGCCTCGATAAACCGTACCAATGGTTTTTGAATTATCAAGTTTGTATGAATGTTTGGATGTTTTGATGTTTGAATTATATGCATAAGCCTTGTTAACACTTTTATTTCGTATACAATTTGGTGATAGTATATGTGTAATGGTCTATTGGTCCCTCCCACTGTTTTGTGGAGATGTGCTATCATATTAAGAATCAAATTTCAGTTCTAGTTCTGTTTCTTGCTGCTTTTGTTGTTGCTGTTGTGAAAATGCAGGTTCAGACACTATTTCGTGTAAGTATACACGAGATATCATCTATAATTTTTTTTTTTTTCTTTTTCAAAAAAGGGGATCAACACATTTCACCGCTCCCCCCTTGATGCACTTCACAGAGGCGCCTAGCTATGCTAGGGAGGGCAATGTCATTCCCTCTAACCACTGGTGGGGGAATCGAACCCATGACCTCCAGGTTGGAAGCCATGAACTCTAACCATCAGGCTAAGACCCCGCGTGCATCATCTATAATCTTGTGTATATGTACACGAGACATCTCGTGTGCGTACACGAGTCATCACGTGTACATATACACGAGATGTAATCTATAATCTCGTGTATATGTACACGAGACATCTCGTGTGAGTACACGAGTCATCACGTGTACATATACACGAGATTATAGATTACATCTTATGTATAATTACACGAGACGGGCAAGGGCAGCGTTGGAATATTTCGTTCCCTGTATATAACGTTCTCTGTATATAGCTATATCCTATTTTTTTTTATAATGAAATTATTTATTGTGACTAGTTTGCTTATAACACTAATAAAAAAATGGGTGGTTACAGTTAGAATATGAGTGATATAAAGTCCATGAATATTCATTAACTTGGTTAAGGTAAGTAATGCAATAATAAATGATCAATTGATTTCTCACGAACGAAAATACAGTACATGAAAATAAATTGAAAATTTATGCCTATATATGTGATTTATATGACGCGTGATACTTACATTATGATACATGTAATATACTCCATCCGTCCCATAGATTTATGGACTTTTGGGTTTTGCACGGGAATTAAGGAAGAAATATTATATTGAAAGTGTTAACAAGGCTTACACATATGTTTAAATATTTAAATATAATATTTAAAAAATGTCTATCATGTACACACACATATGTGTACGTAGATACATATATTTATATAATACGTACCAATATATATACACACATATTATATGTGTGCATATATATGTGAAATATATATATACACAAATATATATACATATATATGTGTATACATAGATACATAAATACATATACACACACATATATGTGTGTATGCATAGATACATAAATACATATACACACACATATATGTGTGTATGCATAGATACATAAATACATACACACACATATATACACATGTGTATGCATAGACACATTAATACATATATATATACACATACATGTGTATAAGTGTATGCATAGATACATATATATGTATGTATACATATACATGTATTTATATAAAAAATATGTATATATACACAGATATAAACACGTTTTTACATATATATATATATATATGTATATATATATATATATATATATGTATATATATATATATATATATAGGGTCCTATTATAATGAGAACCACATTTATATGAGAACCATGAGAACCACTAACAGCCATTGGATTAAAAAACACATCAATGCTCCAGTTAAAAAAAAGATAGAGGGGGTGGCATTTTCGTAATTATTTCATTTAAAATCCCCTCAAATTTCAAAATAAAATATCTCAATATCTATAAGTCAAAAAAAAAAAATCAAAAACACTGATTTTTTTGTCTTGACGAGACGATTCAACCTAGATCCCTGAAGATAGAATTTTGAAAAAATAATATTGAACAACGTCTAATTTTTAAAACACGTGTTGCTAGTGAGCACTATTGTGTTGTATTAGTGAACACTAGATGTGTTGTATCGGTGAGCACACTAGTTTGTATTGTCTTAGTGAACACTAGTTGTATTGTCTTAGTGAACACTAATTAATTAGTGAACACTAGGCGTAAGTGAACACTAGCTATGTTGTCTTAGTGAACACTAGCTATGTTAACACTAGCTATGTTTTCTTAGTAAACACTAGTTGTATTGTCTTAGTGAACACTAATTAATTAGTGAACACTAGTTGTAAGTGGACAGCCGTAAGTGAACACTAGCTATGTTGTCTTAGTGAACACTAATTAATTAGTGAGCAGTAGCCGTAAGTGAGCACTATTTGTAAGTTAACTAGTTATGTTGTCTTAGTGAGCACTAGCTATGTTGTCTTAGTGAGCACTATTTGTGTTGTCTTAGTGAACACTAGCTATGTTGTCTTAGTGAACACTAGTTGTATTGTCTTAGTGAACACTAATTAATTAGTGAACACTAGTGTATTGTTCATTAATTAATTAGTGAGCACTAGTTGTATTGTCTTAGTGAACACTTAAAGCTAGTGTTCACTCAATTAATTAGTGAGCACTACTGTATTGTCTTAGTGAACACTAATTAATTAGTGAGCACTATGTAAGTGAGCTAGTTTGTAAGTGAACACTAGCTATGTTGTCTTAGTGAACACTAATTAATTAGTGAACACTAGCAGTAAGTTAACTAGTTATGTTGTCTTAGTGAACACTAGCTATGTAGTCTTAGTGAACACTAGCTGTGTTGTCTTAGTGAACACTAATTAATTAGTGAACTCTAGCTGTAAGTGAACACTAGCTGTAAGTGAACACTAGCTATGTTGTCTTAGTGAACACTAATTAATTAGTGAACACTAGCTGTAAGTGAACACTAGCTGTAAGTTAACTAGTTATGTTGTCTTAGTGAACACTAGCTATGTTGTCTTAGTGAACACTAGTTGTATTGTCTTAGTGAACACTAATTAATTAGTGAACTCTAGCTGTAAGTGAACACTAGTTAATTAGCTAGTGTTTTAAAAATTAGACGTTGTTCAATATTATTTTTTCAATATCCTATCTTCAGGGATCTAGTTTGAATCGTCTCGTCAAGACAAAAAAATCAGTGTTTTCGAATTTTTTTTTCGACTTATAGATATTGAGATATTTTATTTTGAAATTTGAGGGGGATTTAGTTCACAATAATTACGAAAATGCCACACTCTATCTCTTTTTTTTAATCCGGAGCATTGATGTATTTTTTAATCCAACTGTTAGTAGTTCTCATGGTTACCATATAAATTTGGTTTACCATTTGAATAGCTTCCTATATATATATATATATATATATATGTATATATATATATAAATAAATATGTATATATACACGGATATAAACACGTTTTTACATATATATATATATATATATATATATATATATATATATATATATATATGTGTGTGTGTGTGTGTGTGTGTGTGTGTGTGTGTGTTTATGTATACATATGTTACTTCTTTTCCTATATCCTAAATCATAAATCTTAAACCCTAAATACATTAAATGGTGTGGAACTAGTAGAGCAACATTTAAATATTAAATATCAAATAACTAAATTCGCTTGATAAATAAATTTAAATAATTTTACTTTTATTTTTTCAAAAAAGAGTACATTTTGCTTTATAAATAAAAAAGGGCAAACCCGGTGCGCCAAGCGGGGGTTGGGAGAGGGAACCATTTGCTAGAGCCTTCCCCCGACAATTGCGACAATTGCCAAGAGGCTGTTCGCCAAGGTTCGAACCGTGACCTTATGGTCACCAAATGAGCAACTTAACCGTTGCGTCAAGGCTCGCCCTCACATTTTGCTTTATAAATATTTAACTTTAATTTAATGATTGTCTATTTTGAACTTAATGGTCATTTTGAAAAAGTTAATTTTTAATTAAAAAAATCATAACTATTCTTCCTATTTATTTTCAAACCTATTTGCAAAAATATAATCAAATATGAAAAAAAAATTTGGGACAAAGAGCAAGCTTGAGCTCGACTCGTTTAGTCTCGAGTTCAATAACAACTTGAATTAGAGCTCGATATCGAGCTCGATAAGGTTCGAACTCAAGCTCGTATGATTTTCAATTTTTCAAAAAATGTCCATGCTCGAGATCGGCTCGTTAAACCTGGAGTTCGAGCAGCTCGCGAACAGCTCGAAACTCAATTCGATCCGAGTTCGAACGATCAACCTGGGCTCGAGCTCGAAACTCTAAAGCTCGACTTGGCTCATTTACAGCCCTAGTTGCAATTATCTTGCTGGAGTCTATGCCAAACATTCTGCAACACCAAAGAACTCTGGAGAGAGCAGGAAATTAACTCTTCGCTCACTGTATTATGGAGCAAAGGATGAGATGCAAGTGGGGAATGTGCATTTACGCAGATACTCCTTCCCTCAAATGACTGCCCATATCTAAAAAAGTAAATGTCCCTAAATGAGTTTCCATTTTTAAGGAAGTTACTAAATTCACCTTTAACAAATAGTCCCTCCATGACACAAAAACAATCTCGCTATGTTTTTTGGCTTGTCCCCAAAAAATAGTCCCATTTCAAAGAAAGGCAATAGTTGTAGTGTATTTATAAGAAGGTACAAACCTGTTAAGCATAATCCATATAAACATTTACTTGTCAAATGTTTTTTTTTTTTTTGGGGGGGGGGATAGAGGGAGTATCATATTCTAACATTTCCTTTCAATCTTACAAATCACTTTTATCTTCTAAGCATTTTATTATTCCTTAAGAAAGATTCATTTGTGTGCTTGCTATAATCTTTTTCTCTTTTGTCAAACAGGGGACAATTATGGAACAATGATCTTTGCTATGATTATTTATGTATTTATTTATTGAAAACAAATGAGCACTACTCCCTCCATCCCGCTTGAAATTAGACAAAGATCCATTTTGGGCATCCCATTACAAATTAGACTAGCCCAAAATGGAAAGTGTTCTATATTTTTAATTAGTGGGGCCCACTTGTCATACACACAACTACCGCACTTACTATTCCCTACCCCACTAACAACCCCTACCCCACTTTCCATTAACACGTTAATATTATACAATTTTTCCTTAATCCATGTGCATTTCATTTTGTCTAATTTCAAGCGAGATGGAGGGTGTACACACACACACACACATATATATACATATATATATGGATATATATATATATGTATATGTATATATATATATATGTGTATATATATATATATGTGTATATATATATATATGTATATATGTATATATATATATATATGCATATATATATATATATATATGTATATATATACATATATATATACATATATACATATACATATATATACATATATATATACATATACTAGGTTAGAAGATACTTTCCTGCTTCTCTGTTGAAGTTTGTGTTTGTTTTCCTTGAAAGTATTAAATTTGAGTAAATAAGTTGCATTTATCACATTACTTGTGCAAGGAAAAGGAAGCTTTTGTAAGAAAAAAAATCAAGGGTTTAAGATCTCTTCTTCCCTCTCTATCCCTATCCCTGTCCATCTCTCTCTCTCTCTCTCTCTCTCTCTCTCTCTCTTTATTGCAGTTAATTCTTTCTTGGAGCTGCGGTGGGTAGTGTTGGTTAGGAAATAGTGCCGGAGTAGGGGGTGTGATTTTGAGTGGTTGTTAGTGAAGGGTTTAGCTGCAATGTTTATTAACTCCAACTCTTTTTCTGCAGAGGATGCTTGTTGACATGACATTGGAGTTTCAGGGATTGGTTCCAGTCATAGTAGCTTTCATTAGCCGTCTGTTAGGCTGTTCTAAACACTGCTGCTTGGGGGAGCGCCTACTTCAGACTTTTGATGAGTATTTGCTTCCAAAAGTCCAAATAGACTATCGATTGGGATCTTATTTCCCAATTTTTGAAAAAATTGCCGAGAATGATACAGTTCCTCCCGGTGTATTGCTGGAAATCCTCACCAAGTTTATGATGATTCTGGTTAAGAAACACGGTCCTGACACGGGATTGAAATCTTGGTCTCATGGAAGTAAAGTTCTCAGCCTCTGTCGAACTATGCTTTTGCATCACCATAGCTCTAGATTATTCCTTGAACTTTCTCGTCTCCTTGCATTCACCTGCATATTTTATCCAGATTTGGAGGTTCGTGACAGTGCCAGGTATCCTTTAGATATTATTTTTCTGTTTTACTACGAGTACATCTTTTTTTCAACATTGTACTGGATTTGGGCCTTTTCAAGTTCTCTGGGTAACTGAATAGTCATAAAGGAACCTGGAAACAACAATATAATATCACTCATATGAAATATACCACCAAATTTTGCAGGATCTACCTGCGGATGCTTATCTGTGTACCTGGAAAAAAGCTTAGGCTCTTGCTGAATGTGGGGGATCAGGTTAACGGTATATCGCCATCTTCCCATTCAAGCTCGTACTTCAATTTACAGTCCCCTCGAGTTTCTCATGATCGAAAGAAATCCAGGAATATTTCGTCTTATATCCACCTAGAACGGCTGGTGCCTCTGTTGGTCAAACAATCTTGGTCCTTGTCTTTTCCGACTCTGAGCATTCATGATAACCAACCTGGTTATTTAGAATCTATCAAGGATAGTGACAGCCCATCTGGGCAGAGAGAGGTCGATAGTGATACCAATCACCAAGTTATATCAGAAGTTGAAGGGATCAATCTGCCTGATCAGGAGCCATTGCGTGTAATGGATTCAAAGATTTCGGAGATTGTTGGAACCCTGAGGATGCATTTTTCATCAATTCCAGATTTCAGACATGTTTCAGGTCTCAAGATTAAATTATATTGTAGTTTGAGATTCGAATCCGGGCCCTTTAGCAAAGTATGGGCAGTCGGATCACATTCTAATGTGTCCAATGGGGTTGATGTAGATGTTCCTCCTGCATTGTATGCAACCGTGCTCACCTTCTCTTCTTCAGCACCATATGGAGCAATTCCATCGTATCACATACCTTTTCTTCTTGGTGAACCTTCCGGAAGTCATTCTTCTTCTCATGGTGGTCAAACCGATTCATCACTAGCTATTGTCTCTCTGGAAAATGGTTCTGGAGAAGAGGAAGAAGACTCTTTTAAAGCTCATGTCTTGGTTGAACTTGAACCAAGAGAACCAATACCTGGTCTAGTTAACGTGTCCATTGAAACAAATACAGAAAATGGTGAAATAATTCATGGGAACCTTGAAAGCATCTCTGTGGGCATTGAAGACATGTTCCTCAAAGCTATTGTCCCGGATGAAATTCAAGGAGATGATGCAGTAGCTGGTTATTACGTAGACTTGTTCAATGCATTGTGGGAGGCATGTGGGAGTTGTTCCAGCACCGGGAGGGAAACTTTTCCTCTGAAAGGAGGTAAAGGAGTCGCAGCTATAAATGGGACTCGATCAGTTAAGCTGCTTGAAGTTGCTGCAACATGTTTGGTTGAAGCTGTTGAGAGAAACTTATCAGCTTTTGTTGTTAGTGTGATTGGTGATCCCCTTATTAACATGGTTAGGGACGGGGGAATTATAAGAGATGTTATCTGGAAGAGTACTTTTTCAGATTCTACCCTTGATGATAACTCGGGCACTAAATTTAGTGAGGGGGGCCCACTTTATATAAAGTATGGTGAAGAAGAAGAAGAAGACAGAGGAGGGAGTAGTAATGTGTTGTTGATGAGCAAGAAAAAGATGGGTTCGTTTCTGATATTGATATTTCTTCCACCAAGGTTCCATCTTCTATTTGAAATGGAAGTAAGTGAGAATTCTACGCTAGTTCGTATGAGAACAGATCATTGGCCATGCCTAGCATACATTGATGACTTTTTGGAAGCTTTGTTCTTTGCTTAAAACAACTAGTTTTGTTAATGATACTTATAAAAGAGACCAGTGGCCTAAAATATATGGTTGTGCTTGGTTGTTGTTTCAGCACAGCAGGCAGGAGTGGGTGTTTTTTGGGGGCTCCTCAATAACTAACTTTGTTGTACAGTACATATCTTCTAGAGATGCATTGGGCATACTATATATATTTTTTTTTCATTTTGGCTGGAAATTGATTTGATGAATTGAACTCTTTTGAAACTATTTTGTTGTTGTATTTGATTCATTCAATCATTTATACAAGGCGATGTTGAAATGTTATTGAGGTATGAAATTGGTGGTGATGGCCTTCAACAAAGTACGTAGTGGAGCCGTCAAGCCATCAATTTGGGATCGTCCGACGTCCCGTCCCGCCATTCAAATGGGACGGGCTGGGATAGTATATTCTAATCCTTTATAAAAGTCCCGTCCCGCCATTCAAATGGGACGGGCTGGGATAGTATATTCTAATCCTTTATAAAAGTGAATATATTTAATACATCCTGTTTGGGACGCGAGACAAGTTGGACATCCCGCATTTTTATAATTTTATTTTTATTTTTTAACCTCAAAGGTATTTTAGCACTTAGTTATGCCAAAATCTTAAAAAAAAACACGTTTTTTCTTAAGATTAGAAAAAACGTGTTTTGATTTCCCCGCTATTGTCAGTGTTAGAGTAACAAAGTGACAATGTAAACAGTGTCAGTCCATTTATTATTAAGTGCCAGTGTTGCTGTAACAAAGTGTCAGTGGTGCCGGTGTATGTATTATTAAGTGTCAGTGTTAGGGCTTGTTTGGTAACCCAATTAAGCTCTTAATTTGGAACACTTTAAGAGATTAAAAAGTTAATGTTTGCTAAGGTAAATTGCAATCACTTAATTAATTAAGATTATCTTAAAAAAGGCTATTAATTTTAAGTTTGAAATGAGTAGCTTAAGCAATTAAGAGGGAGAAAGAAAAAGTTAAAAATAGAATGAGTTCAAATCCATCTATCAACTATTTTATTTATATATTAAATGAAACTTTCTTTTGTTGAAATATTTTAACTTTTCATATAAATTATATTTGATCTAGTTTTAAAATGTAATTTTATTTATATTAAACTATTGATATTAATAATATTTTAATAGAGTATCATAATTAATTATTATTTTTTTTCATTTTTTTTGTCAAAGTTTAGATAAATTTATCAATATAATTAACAAGATAAATTTTATTATGGGTCAAAGAAAGTACAAATAAAAAATATTTAAATATTATAAAATATAATCTAATTATAATAATAGTGACGTATATATTGAAGACTTTATTTTTCTATACACTCATTAAGATTATTCAAATAATTTTTTGAATGTTAAGTTCAAACTTTAAATAAATTCAGATATAAGTGGTTTGCCATTACCAAACAAACTGAACCCTTAAAATTCAGCAACTTAATAATTTCAGCTCTATATTTTTCAGCTCTACATTTTCAGAGCTTAATTTTCAGTTTTACCAAACAGGCCCTTAGTGTAAAAAAGTGCAAGTGTTAGTGTAATAAAGTGCCAGTCTAAAGAGTATCAGGCCAGTGTAAATAAAGAGTGCCAAGTGCATGTATTATTAAGTGTCAGTATAAAAAAGTGTCAGTGTTAGTGTTAAAAAGTGTCACTGTGAGTGTAAGCAAGTGTAGTGTGAAGAGTGACATTTCATATATTATTAAGTGTCAGTATAAAAGAGTGCCAGTGTAGGGTAAAAAGTGACAATGTTAGTATAAAAATGTCAGTGTAAAGATTGTCAGTGCATGCATTATTAAGTGTCAGTGTAAAAATGAGTTTTCCTTAAAATTAGAAAAAAACGTGTTTTTTATAAGACCAACTCGTTATTTATTAGTTTTTTTTTTTCAACTATCCATTGTTTTTTTTTGTGTTGATTAAACTATATTATAAATTTAAGAATATTTTATCTTATTGGATTGCAAAAGATTAATTTTATGTTTTCAATTTAAGGTTTGGCATCATCTCAGTTAGATTTTAGTTTTATAATATTATTTTTTTCTTGTCCCGCAATATCCCGCGTCACGAGGTCGGTTGGGACAGGACCAGGATTTTCTGTCCCGCGAAAAATTCAGGATGTCCCGTCTCGTCCAGTGAAATTGCGGAATTTCATAGTTTCGTCCCATTCCGTCTCATTTTCCCGAATTGACAGCTGTAGTACGTAGCTACAGAGCATAATTTGGTTGCGTACATGTGGAAGGGTGGTTGGTCAATGACAGACTTTATTTACCAAATGACTTTATAAGTTGGGATTATTACTGTCTAGTCCTCCACCTTAATCAAAACTACCAGATATATATTTTGGAAATTAACAACCTAATCTAAGATCGTAAATAATATTATCATAGGGTCCATGAAGCATTTAAAATGTTTTGGCAAATACTAAATACAGAGAAGGTAATTTCCAGGGAAGAAGTAAATTACCAAAATAACCTTTTATATACCTAATTTTTTTTAATCCCTCATTCAATTTTCCCTCTTTCCATTCTCTCTCTAATCGCTCAGCTTCTTCACCGTCTCCCTCACCCATCCCTCCGGCCAGAGCAACCATTCCAACGCCCTTCTCTCACCGCCGCTCCACCGCTACCGTCGGTTCCCACTCTCTCTCTATACGCAAACAACTAATGGGTCCTCTCAATCTCCCTCACCATTCTCCATCCCTCTACCTCCAACCTCAATTGCCCATCACCAACCTAATCTCTCTCTCAATCTCTACTCACCCAGACTCTAAGACCGTTGATTGCCACCGCTTCACCACCATCGACGACAACGAAAATGGTTAGACTAAAAATTCCGAAGGTCCCTGCCGGAGCTGGCGCCGCCGCTACCGCCACTGCCATCGCCGTCGGAGCTTCTTCTAGCACCGTGCCGTAAAGAAGGTAATTTGGGTTTAAAGGCTGCTCCTTTGATTTCTTTAAATAATTACATTGCTTATAGGCAGAATTGATTGTTGATCTTGTTGTTGTTTATTGTTGTTGTACTAACAATAAAATGGTTCAATTGTTCTATGGGAATGTGTTGTTTTCATTTTTAAAGTTTATATTAGAATCAAGAATAATTTGGAAAATCTAGCTACAGCTGGTGAATTGCCAACAATCTGGCTTTCTGCTGTTTGGAATGCTCAACAGTTCGTTGATCAAAAAGCATCTCGTATGAACTCACACCAGATATGTCTCGTGTGAACTCATACGAGACTCATCTCGTATGAACTCACACGAGACACATCTCGTGTGAACTTATACGATATGAGTCTCGTATGAGTTCACACGAGATGTGTCTCGTGTGAGTTCATACGAGATGAGTCTCGTATGAGTTCACACGAGACACATCTCGTGTGAGTTCATACGAGCTTCCCAGTGTCCACTCTTTTTCTTTACATTGTTCATATTTGCCAGATGCTAAATAGCTAATTTATTGTCTCTTATTTGTTTTTTTTAGGCACGTGACCGTATGACCGCGTCCAATAGAAAGAGGAAGGCTAAAAAGCATCCGGAGAGAAAAGAAAAGCGGAGCAAGTCTAAGAATGACAAGAAATCCAAAGATGAGGAGGAGCAGGAGGAGAGGGAGGAGGAGGCGGTAGCATCTGATGACGTTTAGGAGGAGGAGGAGGAGGAGGAGGAGGAAGAGGAGGGGGATAGTGAGGAGGAGGGGGGGAGGAGGAGGAGGAGGGGGATAGTGAGGAGGAGGAGGAGGGGGATAGTGAGGATGGGGAGGAGGAGGAGGAGCAGGAGGAGGAGGAGATAGATGTTAGACCATTGAGGCATGGGAGGAGGCGGGGTCAGATTGTGGCTAGAGGGCAGGGACGGAGGAGGAGACAGGATGCGGGTGAGGAGGAGGCACCATCATGGCAGATTCAGAGTGACCCAGGTGGTGGCCCAGAGGTTGTTTCACTTATATACGGGTTTGGTGATCACAGAGCCCGGGAGATTTGGAGGGACTCCACTAGTGAGTCAGTGGTGACTTTCCATACGAGACTACTGCATCTGCACAAGTAAGATAATCATTAATGTGAAACTATTAAAATCTTGAAGTTATTTGGCACACACTCTAAATATTCCATTAATTATCATCCCATGCTTTTCTCGATCTCGAGTATTGATTATATTTTTTGTTTGGAATAAACAGGTTCAAGCGTGATGAACTGGAGGCTACTGATAGAGCCTGGCTGACCCTTGTTAATGCATCGGGCATCTAGCAGCTGCACGATGCCACCATTCAGAGGCCTAACCATGCGCTGCTAACGGCATTTTTGGAACGGTGGTCTCCTGAGACTAACTCGTTCCACATGGCGTGGGGGGGGGGGGAGATGACGATTACGTTACATGACGTCTTTCATATCCTGGATATGTTGTTATATATTATCAATTTCAAGACTATATGAACTATCTACATTCATCTCTTGTACTAAAATGTGTTATTTCATCTTCAATTTAAGTGCATCACCGCAGAGGTGCACTGCTCGGTATTCGGATCCAGTGCACGACCTATCCCATCGGCGTACACCTCGATTTGATCGGCACTGGGTACTTATTAAAGGATGTCCGACGTCTCTTTTCTTACTGTATAGGGCGCATGACAGATGCCCAACGTGCTTCTGCATATATCCTGCACCTTTTGGGTTCCACGATGTTCGTGGACAAGAGTCAGGATAAGGTGCCCGCAGCCTACCTTCCCCTGTGCATGGATCTTGAGAGACTACCCACTCTCTCCTGGGGATCAGCTAAGTTGGCATAATTATACCGAGAGTTGGGAAAGGCGTCCAGATTCGGATGCAAGCAGATGGGTGGTTGTGCGATTCTGCTAGAGGTACATCTTACTCTATTCATTTTCTTTTTACTCTGTCGACTCCCCCCTCTATAATTACATGTTGCATTTGATTAGTATTTAATACTTTTTTACATACATCTCAGGGCTGGATATACGAGTACTTTTCGGATTTCCGGCGAGTTTCTGACCCGCACTGGCAGCAGGGGCAGCCGAGAGCCTGTAGATGGTCACATACTGATACAGCTGGGAGGGTATTAGAGCATCTAGTGCAGTATCGCCGCACTCTTGACACGATGCATGTTGACAGGGTGGGTTATTCATATTAAAACTGTTTCAAATTGTTACACTCCCTCCGTTATTATGTATACTTTGGCTAACAAAGTCTACTCACAGGTTATTTGGACTCCTTATGGTACCGAAGCGGACGCGATTCTGCCGGTTTCATACTTCAGGGGGGTTATACGCTTTTGTGACATCACTGAGGCGTACATGCCTGATCGTGTTACTAGGAGTTCGGGTACTGCAGAGGATCCCAGACGGCCCCCGTGGCTCCCACGAGATGCATTTTGTCAAAGGGTCGAAGGGGTACCGAGGAGTATGGTGACCAAGATCATGTTTGGGACTCGTGGGTGGAGTACGGCATGGAGGAGTTCAGGCCCGTTCCCCGTTGGGGGCCACTAGTGACTACATCTTCACCCGTGACTGCAGATTATATGGAGTGGTTTCTGGCTAGGAGTCATATTCGGATATCTAATTCGATACACGATCCCCCCGTTGACATTCCACCTCCCCCACCTCCCCCAGTTGATGTTCCACCGCTGGCACAGGGTTGCGAGAGGTTGCAGAGGCACGAGGTATCATACTTCCATTTCTGACGGATGCCAGGCTCCCCGAGGACGTCATAGCTGGTCTTAAACGGGCGCACGAGATTTTGGGAGGTCGCATTTAGGAGGTCGCATTTATGTATTACTGATTATGGAGTTTTGGTATACTTGTATTACTGATTATGGAGTTGTGGATTTATTTTCAGTAGGAAATGGATATGTATTAGTTTCTGTCATGGAGTATACCTCTATGTCTCTCTCTTGCTCTCTCTGTCTCTCTCTCCCTATCCCACTGTTTATTTGGTGGTGTTGTTGTTGCTGTTGTGTCTGAAGATGCTGCTGCTTGTTACTTTTTGTTGATTCTGTTGTAAAAACTGCAGCTGATGTGTCTCGTATGGATCCACACGAGACACATCTCGTGTGGATCCATACGAGATGTGTCTCGTATGGATCCACACGAGATGTGTCTCTTGTGGAACCATACGAGACAAATCTCGTATGATTCCATACAAGACACATCTCGTGTGGATCCATACGAGATGTGTCTCGTATGGATTCATACGGGACATATTTCTTAAGACCCTAAATAATGGCACATATTTGTAACTCAATTTCCATTTGGATTTTGAGAAAAGTTATACTAATGAAAAACACTTTAAATGTCATTTAGAATGTAGAAAAAAATTAAAAAAAAATAAACTAGGTAGCCTTATACCATTTTCACAATATCGGGACATATTCCTTAAAACCCTAAATAATGGCACATATTTGTAACTCAATTTCCATTTGGATTTTGAGAAAAGTCATAATAATGAAAAGCACTTTAAATGTCATTTAGAATGTAAAAAAAAAATTAAAAAAAAAAATAAACTAGGTAGCCTTATACCATTTTCACAACATCGGGACATATTCCTTAAAATCCTAAATAATGGCACATATTTGTAACTCAATTTTCATTTGGATTTTGAGGAAAATCATACTAATGAAAAACACTTTAAATGTCATTTAGAATGTAGAAAAAAATTAAAAAAAAAAATAAACTAGGTAGCCTTATATCATTTTCACAACATCGGGACATATTCCTTAAAACCCTAAATAATGACACATATTTGTAACTCAATTTCCATTTGGATTTTGAGGAAAGTCATACTAATGAAAAACACTTTAAATGTCATTTATAATGTAGAAAAAAATTAAAAAAAATTAACTAGGTAGCCTTATACCATTTTCACAATATCGGGACATATTCCTTAAAACCCTAAATAATTGCACATATTTGTAACTCAATTTCCATTTGTATTTTGAGGAAAGTCATCAACAACAACAACAACAACAACAACAACAAAGCCTTAGTCCCAAAATAATTTGGGATCGACTAACATGAATCCTCATATGTTATCGTGAAAAAAATAAATAAATAAAAAATAATAAAAAAAATAATAAAAAAAGTAAAATAAAATAAAACAAAATAAAATAAAATAAAATAAAATAAATAAAAAATAAAAAAATTAAAAATTAAAAATCAACCCCCCACTTGGATTTTTGCCCTCCACTCCAGCCTCTTCAACACCATACTTTCATCCACTCCAAGTAAATTCATATCATTTTCAATTACTCTAATCCAAGTTTGTTTGGGTCTTTCCCTACCCCTCGCCATTTTATCATTTCTCCACTGTTTCGGCCTCCTAACCGGTGCATCACTCGGTCTCCTTCTCACATGTCCAAACCACCGTAGACGATTTTTCCTCATTTTATCCTCAATGGGCGCAACTCTTACTTTACCTCTGATCACCTCATTCTCCAATCGATCCTTTCTTGTATGACCGCACATCCATCGAAGCATACGCATCTCCGCCACATTCATCTTATGCACGTGACACTGTTTCACGGCCCAACATTCGGTGCCGTAAAGCAATGCCAGCCTAATTGCCGTGCGGTAGAATTTTCCCTTTAATCTATTGGGCATGCCGCGATCACATAGAAACCCTGTAGCACTCTTCCACTTCAACCAACCTGCTTTAATCCTATGAGCCACATCTCCATCTAATTCTCCATCCTTTTGGATAATGGATCCAAGATAGCAAAAACTCGAAGCTTGGATAATATTTCCATCAAATGTGACCGCCCCGCCTCCCTACTTCCAACTTGCTAAACTTACACTCCAAATATTCAGTCTTGCTTACGCTAATCGAAAACCTCGAGATTCCAAAGTGTGTCTCCACAACTCCAATTTACTTTCAACACCCTCTCTTGTCTCATCAATCGGCACAATATCATCTCGCGAATAGCATACACTTTGGTATATCATCTTGGGTCGACCTCGTCAATTCGTCCATTATCAAAGCAAAAAGAAAGGGGCTAAGTGCGGAACCTTGATGCACTCCAATCTTTATAGGGAACTCTTCAGTCTTCCCAACACTAGTCTGTACACAAGTACTAACTCCATTATACATGTCCTTGATAATATCAATATATTTCTTTGAAACACCCTTCTTTGCTAATGCCCACCAAAGTACCTCTCTTGGCACTTTATCATACGCCTTCTCCAAATCAATGAAAACCATATGCAAATCTTTCTTTTGATCCCGATATTTCTCCATGGTTTGTCTCATAAGATATATTGCCTCCATAGTCGATCTTCCTGGCATAAACCCAAATTGGTTATCCAAAATATCCACAATTTTTCTCAGCCTTTGTGCAATTACTCTTTCCCAAAGTTTCATAGTATGGCTCATTAGTTTGATCCCCCGATAGTTGGCACAATCTTGGACATCACCTTTATTCTTATACAAAGGGATCAGAGTACTCTTCCGCCACTCCAATGGCATTGTGTTAACTCTCCATATCTTGTTAAATAGCGTTGTTAACCAATCTACTCCCTGTGACGATACGGGAAAAAATTCGGCTTTTGCGTTTCTTTGAAAAACCAAATAAAACCGGAAAAAACGGAGTCGCCACGCCATTTTAATTTTGAAGGGCAAAACTTTGAAAAAAGCCCGAGATCAGAGATTTAGGTTCGGAGGTCATGTTACGCGTCGGGAAGGACGTTAGTGTGCACCCGACGCGCCTCGTAAAACGAGTCTTCCAAGCTGAAAATCATTTGTGTGTGTGTGTGTGTGTGTGTGTGTGTTTGGCCAAAATAAGTTGAAACTGGAAAAAGTAAAAATTGGGATGTCTTTTTAAGACTTTAAACTGATCCCATGATTTTTTGGAGAATTTTTGGTTTGAGATTTGGTACTCAAAAAACCTTTTGAAGTTGAGAAGTCACTTCTGCCAGAAGAAAATGGCAGCAGACACCTGATTTTGAAATGGATTCAAGGGTCCTAAAACTTCATAATCTGGATGAACTCAGAGAATGAAAGTTTCTCTAGACTCCTTGAATAAACTTTGTATGAAAGAAATTTCCATTTTGGAGAAGATTTGAGGGGTCAAAACCTTCTGGAAACCTCAGATATGAGATCTGGATTCCCAGAAGCTGATGAACTAGCCTCTGAAAGAAAAATTGAAAAGAGGAGTTTTACTCACCCAAAAAATAAGGTAAAAATATGTCTGGAAAGCTCTTGATGTTGGCTACAAAAAGTGTTTTGTAGTCAACACCAAATTTCAAGTTCATCTGTGTCCAAAAATTAAGACCATGGACTGAGGTCTGGGAAAATTGCTACTGGACAGCAACTTTCCAAGAAAGAAAACAAGATTTTAAGGGGGGTTTTGCATCCATGCTTGTCCCCATTTCCCTAGGTTTTGGTTAGTGATCACTAGACATTTTAGTGGTGAATCAACTATACCAAACCATCCTTGGGGTACATTAGGACTAAGCATTTCATTTGCTTGGGGAGGGGGATTTTACCCTTTGAAATCAAGATTTAGTGCTTGAAAATGGTTTTTTAGGGTTTTGAAAGTGCATTTTTGCAAGTAAGAAAGAAAAGCTTTGAAAATAATGTTGATCTTTGTAGAAGATCATCCATGGAGATGGTCTTCCATGGTGATCTTCTTAGATCTAGAGAAAGAAGATGAAAGAACTACATTTTGTAGTTTGAAGATGCATGCATGGATGAGATTTAGGGTTAGGAAGAAGAGGGTTTACCAATCTTCCTTGTGTTCTTGAGTGTTTGGCTTGAGTGTATGAGTGTTTAGGGCTTCAATATGAGAGTGAGTGGAAGAGTATGAGTTGGGAAAGATTGGAAAGAAAAAGGTGACAATTCTTGAGAATTCTCACTGTTTTCTCTCTATATTTCGCCAGAACTTCGTTGCATTTGTGTTCTTCCTCCTTATTTTTGTGACTGGAGGGCTCAATTTATAGCCCTCCTGAAAATACAAACATGTCCGCGCGATTAGGGCAACCCTTTCAGTCCCTTCGAACACATCCACGATTAGGGCAACCCTGGCATATCTTTATAGGACCATGCGAACACATCCACGAATTCTTTTAGCAGCTCGATTAGGGCAACCCTTTCAGTCCCTTCGAAGAAACTACCAATCTGCGTCTCTTTAGGCTCTTCCGTAGTTCCCAAATTCACACTTGTCAAAATCTCTTCGGCAGCTTGGGCTCAATTCTCCTCTTTCCGGACAACCTGCTTAAAGATTTCTTTGATATATTGTTCATTTAATGTGTCTGCCTCTTCATCTAGTGAATCGTTATTAACTGTTTTTAGGTTATTAGTTAATTCATCATTAGTTAAAGTGGCAATTAAGGGATACTCAGAAAGGTTCATCATTTCATTGAAGACGAAGGGGAATACAACGTTGGCTACAGACTCGTAGTCTTCGGGCGTGAGGCCGTCGGACGACTCGAGAGACTCGAACTCAACAATGAGAGACTCGGAGGACTTTACAAAGGTTGACACGAAAGGACGGGGGACCAATCCAAGCTTGGTGATCATTTCCTCCTTGGTAGCGGACGGGCACGAGAGAGTTTCCCGAGTTCTTTAGCGGCATCGGCTGTTGGTGGCTTCACAACTTGGGAAAGGCATGGTCTCTGTGCTCCCTCTTCGATCGTTGCTATCACCTCTTTGTGCGAACCATAACCCACTGTGTTTGGCATCTCGAAAGCCGAGCATGTGGATGTAGGGATCTTCCTCAGTGCAGGGACTTCCGTTTCGTCACAATCGACCGCTCAATCCGGATGTAAGGACGCATTGCGTCTCGGTGAGCCTGCTAGAAAAATCTCATGTCCCATACTCGAGCGGAAAGGGTTGGTAGGTAGTTCAGCAAGGAGGACGTCCCACACGACGTTCATAGATTCGAGCCGAGTGCTGTCGGTGTTTGCGACTTTTATCATGAAAATCTCCTCGCCGGCGAGGCCAAAGAATGGGTTTGCGGAATGCGACAAATCTGTGATTGAGGACCGGGGACTTGTGTGCACTGTATCATGGCGGTGTTCGGCATTTCCTTCCGGTGCGCCTCCAAGTGTTGGAAATAGCAATTGAATTTGATAAATCGAACTTCTTCGGAGTCCGCTCGCTTGAGTGTGTCGACATAGTTGGCATTCTTGGATTCCAAAGGATCTTTGGCGAGACTTGCCTCTTGAAGGATGTAGCCCCGGTGTTTGGCGTGGGCGTTCTTGGCTATTGTTTCAGCTTCGTTCCCTATGAGGAAACTGTCACCCCTTATGACTTCGAGGTCTCCCTGCCGGTTGATGAATTTGACGCATTGGTGGAGAGTGGAGGCTATGGCTTTCATGTGATGCAACCAAGGGCGCCCTAGTAGGGCTGTGAACTCGGAGGGGATATCCATTACATGGAACTTCGCGGGCACCATTTGGGTTTCGTACCAGAGTTCCAGAGTCACTGTCCCCAGAATGGGACGAGACGATCCGTCGTAGGCTTTGACAGTCCGGGTAGATGGGATCACGCGCCTCTCATTTATGCGGAGGGCCCTCATCATGCTGAGGGGAAGGACATTTACCGATGATCCATTGTCCACTAATACCCCAGGGAGTGACATGGTGTTGAGCCGAATAGTGATGTACAAAGCTTCATTGTGTTGGGAGACATCTCTTGGCAAATCTTCATCGCAGAAGGTGATCATACTCCCATATAGGTGAGGATCATAGATTTGGTCCTTGTCTCGGGATGGAGAGTCATCAAGTCGGTCACTTCGTGCCTTTTTCTTGCGAGGCAGAGTCTTTGCCGAAGCCCCGGGTTATACCGATGCCTTTTGTGGCGGTTGCCATCTCCAGTCAACATGTTGATTGAGTGGGAGCGCCAGACTGGCGTCGGTTTTTCTTCATCGGTGGATACTCGGGAGGCTGGACAAACCGAACCTTGGGCGACCCCGAGGGGTTGGGCTTACGTTGCAGTACTGCGGTATCCGGAGGTCTCAATTCCGTCGTTGGCAAGGCTTTTACGCTCTTTTACCCCTTTTTGCTTTGGGGAAGGCCGGAGTAGAGTACATAATAATCAAATCCCCGGATGGCTCCCGAGCGTTCCCACACTTTGTTATCACCGGCCTCGAACCTCTCCTTCAATTTTTCTTTGGGAGGAAATTTTCTTTTTCTTAGGAGGACGGTCCTCGTGTATCCGATCTGATAGTCCCTTTCAAGGCAATCGGGACAGTCACAAATATCCCACCAAATGTGTTCCACGGTGGTGGCGGATTTGGGACCTCGGGTTGGCCGGTCTTGGAATGACTTTGAGTGGAACTGGTCCGAGGGGATCTGGCTGCTGGGCTCGTGCGGTAGCGAGTGATTGGACTCCGCCGGATAATGAGAGATAGTGAGGTCCCGAGGAACGGGCATATGTTTGTCCTTCAAGGCAGCCCCGGTCGGTTGGGATATTGTTAAGGTCCCAAAGTGGCGTGTGGCCTCTTCAATCCGGAGCTGTATGCATTGCAGCGTTCTTCCGAGGATTTGATGGGTGACCATATTTCTTCGACTGTTCCACGATTTTCATCACTCGAGCTGATATTTGTGGGATCATCACCTTGAGAGGGGACAAGCGACGGTATACCGAACTCTTTCGTCCACGGCTAGCTTTGTTTGGGGGCCGGTTGCCACTGTAAGTCGGCGGGCGGGAGTCCGGCGGTGGAAACATAGGAATCTTGGGGTAGCATCTTGGTGTATCAGGAATTTGTTAAGAAGAGGAGGAGAACCCTTTTACGTCTTTGCGGTAAAAGTGCCATCGGAATTGAGACCGATAGTCAAACCATGACTTGCGACTACCCCCGTAGGTCATCAATTTGAGCCTCATGCCGAAGTCTCATTTGCTCTACCAAGCGGATCCAATGCTTGGTCTGCGAGGGATTACGGAGGACGGAGCAACGTTATCCCCATCATTACCGGGCGATGCGGACATTACGAAACCCGGAGCCGGAACAAATGGCGAAGGCGGCGATGCGCTTGACTCTTCCCAGCCGATCAAACGGTGACCCGGTGCCGAAACCAAGCTTTGTGCGGAGGCTGCGGGGAAAGGACATGAAGGTTCGAGATGTGCAGGAATGGAAGGAGGGTAGGTGTTTGGGCTTCGGCTCATGCAACATGCGATTATTTGTTCTCGTTTACTTAAAACACGTTTTATTAACCTAATCGGTTGGAAAAGATTGCTCTTCTTTTTCGCAAACTACTCGATTCTGGATCGGTGGGCCCCGTCACTACGTCTATAAGCCCCTCGTATTCCACACAGTATTTCGACCTCCCGGGGTGGACGGCCCGGCGAGGGTCCTATAGGGCAAGCGGGTCCCACCGACCGAAAGAAAACGATCCTAGAAGTCGGCGGGTAATCGAGTCTTAACGAGCATTCGATGTAAATTACGGACAAAGGCGACGTCGGAGTCAAGATCGTGTCCAGGAAGCTCGACGAAAAGTCGGCATGATTTGGACCGATAAATGTCCGCAATTGATCTTGACTTGTCGTCGGTTAAGCCGTAATTAGGCATGGAATAACCGTTAATCCTTGATGACTCGGTGTCAATCTTGGGAGTCGGTGTATAATTTGTGCCGGTCGGAGCCGAAGTCAAGGCGCCGGTCAATATCTTGGTCAAAGTCTGCGGCGGAAAACCGGCGAGAACTTCGGCGATTAGCGGCGATTAGGGACCCGAGAGATATTGAGTCGGTATGCCGACAAAGGTTTGAAAGGAAAGGTCTATACACGGACGGGGCATGACACGAGACCGGACTAAAAACCAACCGGGTCTCGGACAAAGTGTGTCACGGACAAGTGCATAGTCGACACGAGGCTCCATGGGATGTTTGGGTAGTCCTGTGCTCATCCGAGAGGCGTAATAAGACCAAACGGACCGCGACAAGGATTTCCCGGGTTAGGGACGTAGTGTGCAGTGTAAGGTCACGTGCGCGTAGTGTGCAAGCAGTCTATATTCTTTTTCTGAGTAAAATAGAGATTTTTTTTTTTATGTGTCTTAAAAATATGATGCATGATTTTTTTGGAAATTTTCTTTTTTTGAAAATCCCTTTTTTTTTTGATTTTTTTTTTATGAGCACATAAGCACGTAAGCACGGAAATTCCGACAGTTAGGGACATTATTCCGACAGTCAAAATTTTGACTTTCTCCGAGGCGGCCAAAACAACATGAAAACTGTGCAAAAATCAACACACACACAAAAATGATTTTCGAAACCGGGACGGAAGCTTGACCCTCAAAAAGCTTTTTTTGAAAACGGTGATACCGGCACGTGGGATTGTTAGACCACAATTTATCCCCGACTCGTGTTAGGAGGCGATAACGGGAAATTTAATGGTTTCCACCAATATACCGAATACCATTTTTTTATTAAAAAGCTTAGTCCCCAGCGGAGTCGCCACTGTGACGATATGGGAAAAATTCGGCTTTTGCGTTTCTTTGAAAAACCAAATAAAACCGGAAAAAACGGAGTCGCCACGCCATTTTAATTTTGAAGGGCAAAACTTTGAAAAAAGCCCGAGATCAGAGATTTAGGTTCGGAGGTCATGTTACGCGTCGGGAAGGACGTTAGTGTGCACCCGCCGCGCCTCGTAAAACGAGTCTTCCAAGCTGAAAATCATTTGTGTGTGTGTGTGTGTGTGTGTGTTTTGGCCAAAATAAGTTGAAACTGGAAAAAGTAGAAATTGGGATGTCTTTTTAAGACTTTAAAATGATCCCATGATTTTTTGGAGAATTTTTGGTTTGAGATTTGGTACTCAAAAAACCTTTTGAAGTTGAGAAGTCACTTCTGCCAGAAGAAAATGGCAGCAGACACCTGATTTTGAAATGGATTCAAGGGTCCTAAAACTTCATAATCTGGATGAACTCAGAGAATGAAAGTTTCTCTAGACTCCTTGAATAAACTTTGTGTGAAAGAAATTTCCATTTTGGAGAAGATTTGAGGGTCAAAACCTTCTGGAAACCTCAGATATGAGATCTGGATTCCCAGAAGCTGATGAACTAGCCTCTGAAAGAAAAATTGAAAAGAGGAGTTTTACTCACCCAAAAAATAAGGTAAAAATATGTCTGGAAAGCTCTTGATGTTGGCTACAAAAAGTGTTTTGTAGTCAACACCAAATTCCAAGTTCATCTGTGTCCAAAAATTAAGACCATGGACTGAGGTCTGGGAAAATTGCTACTGGACAGCAACTTTCCAAGAAAGAAAACAAGATTTTAAGGGGTTTTGCATCCATGCTTGTCCCCATTTCCCTAGGTTTTGGTTAGTGATCACTAGACATTTTAGTGGTGAATCAACTATACCAAACCATCCTTGGGGTACATTAGGACTAAGCATTTCATTTGCTTGGGGAGGGGGATTTTACCCTTTGAAATCAAGATTTAGTGCTTGAAAATGGTTTTAGGGTTTTGAAAGTGCATTTTTGCAAGTAAGAAAGAAAAGCTTTGAAAATAATGTTGATCTTTGTAGAAGATCATCCATGGAGATGGTCTTCCATGGTGATCTTCTTAGATCTAGAGAAAGAAGATGAAAGAACTACATTTTGTAGTTTGAAGATGCATGCATGGATGAGATTTAGGGTTAGGAAGAAGAGGGTTTACCAATCTTCCTTGTGTTCTT
Organism: Adenophora triphylla var. japonica; assembly: GCA_022495995.1. NCBI lineage: Eukaryota > Viridiplantae > Streptophyta > Magnoliopsida > Asterales > Campanulaceae > Adenophora > Adenophora triphylla. The sequence goes on from JAFEMH010006096.1 coordinate 119,411, forward strand.
GAGTGTTTGGCTTGAGTGTATGAGTGTTTAGGGCTTCAATATGAGAGTGAGTGGAAGAGTATGAGTTGGGAAAGATTGGAAAGAAAAAGGTGACAATTCTTGAGAATTCTCACTGTTTTCTCTCTATATTTCGCCAGAACTTCGTTGCATTTGTGTTCTTCCTCCTTATTTTTGTGACTGGAGGGCTCAATTTATAGCCCTCCTGAAAATACAAACATGTCCGCGCGGATGGATCCGATCGCGTGCCTTTGTTCATTAATTCTTTGCTTCGGGCTTTGGACACAAGGAATAATCTTTTTCAAAATTCAAATTGACCGGCCAGATTATGTTTCGGCATTGCTATATTTGGTTTTCTTCATTTGTTTTTCTTTTTTGAGATTCTTTTTAAGGTTTAACCTTAAATAACAATGCCCATTTTACCCTCACTTTGTTAGAAATGTTAGGATAGTTAGGAATTGTTAGAAATGTTATAACTTCCGTTAATTTTCTAACGAAAATTCTAACAAGCTCAAATTGGAGCATTTACAGTAGCCCCTCGGCGACGGCGCTTTCGAAGGAAGCGGGGTCGTCGATAAGAGTAAGGCTCCATATTTGACAGGATGATCGAGCGATCGGGTGGCTGAGCCTAGCGATAGGCTACCTACGTATCCCGGGTGGGAATCAAGCCGGTCGTAGTTCGGGTCTTTGACCCTGGAGATGATGGCGTTTTAGGTGCCTCGAACCTGATGAGCGAGTTCTACGATCGGTTCTTTGGAAGGAACTCTGCTGGGGATAAGAGATGACCATTTTTTGTCTGATGGCTATCCGCTCTGCTGGGGATAGGAATGACCATTTTCGGTCTCTGCTGGGGATGATTGCGATTTATCGCTTTCTAGCGATAGCGTCTTAGGTGCCTCAATCCTTGAAGATGGCATTTTAGGTGCCTCGGACCTTGATGATGATGGCTTTTTAGGCGCCTCGGACCTTAATGATGATGGCTTTTTAGGCGCCTCGGACCTTGATGATGATGGCTTTTTAGGCGCCTCGGACCTTAATGATGATGGCTTTTTAGGCGCCTCGGACCTTGATGATGATGGCTTTTTAGGCGCCTCGGACCTTAATGATGATGGCCTTTCGGTGGACTTTGTCTGGCTGCTTAGAAGGAGAGGGTGACCGTTTTGGTCGAGGTTTGGACCTAATGATAGGCTACCTACGTATCCCTAGTGGGAATCAAGCCCTTTCGTAGTTCGAATACTACTCGAGATTCCGTTGGCTTTTGGGATTCCGTTAATTTTGCTGGGGATTTCGTTAGCCTTTCTTTGAGGAAAATCGAGATGTATTCGTGCAGGAAATCGGTCTTACGTTTGACTGCCGTTGGATGATTTTGATGAAAGATACGGAATCTCGTTATCTTTCTCGGGTCACTCGGTCTTACGTTTGATCGCCGGGGTAACTTTGATGAAAGATACGGGATCTCGTTATCTTTCTCGGGGCACTCGGTCTTACGTTTGGACTATAGGGGGCAATTTTGATGAAAGATACGGGATCTCGTTATCTTTCTCGGGGCACTCGGTCTTACGTTTGGCTATAGGGGTAATTTTGATGAAAGATACGGGATTTCGTTATCTTTCTCGGGGCACTCGGTCTTACGTTTGGCTATAGGGGTAATTTTGATGAAAGATACGGGATCTCGTTATCTTTCTCGGGTCACTCGGTCTTACGTTTGGCTAGGGGTAATTTTGATGAAAGATACGGGATCTCGTTATCTTTCTCAGGGCACTCGGTCTTACGTTTTACTGCAGGGGACATTTTTGATGAAAGATACGGGATCTCGTTATCTTTCTCGGGGCACTCGGTCTTACGTTTGGCTAGGGGACATTTTGATGAAAGATACGGGATCTCGTTATCTTTCTCGGGGCACTCGGTCTTACGTTTGGCTAGGGGGACATTTTTGATGAAAGATACGGGATCCGTTATCTTTCTCGGGGCACTCGGTCTTACGTTTGGCTAGGGGTAATTTTGATGAAAGATACGGGATCTCGTTATCTTTCTCGGGGCACTCGGTCTTACGTTTGGCTTAGGGGACATTTTTGATGAAAGATACGGGATCTCGTTATCTTTCTCGGGGCACTCGGTCTTACGTTTGGCTAGGGGGCAATTTTGATGAAAGATACGGGATCTCGTTATCTTTCTCGGGGCACTCGGTCTTACGTTTGGCTTAGGGGACATTTTTGATGAAAGATACGGGATCTCGTTATCTTTCTCGGGGCACTCGGTCTTACGTTTGGCTATAGGGGTAATTTTGATGAAAGATACGGGATCTCGTTATCTTTCTCGGGGCACTCGGTCTTACGTTTGGCTAGGGGACATTTTTGATGAAAGATACGGGATCTCGTTATCTTTCTCGGGGCACTCGGTCTTACGTTTGGCTAGGGGTAATTTTGATGAAAGATACGGGATCCGTTATCTTTCTCGGGGCACTCGGTCTTACGTTTGGCTAGGGGACATTTTTGATGAAAGATACGGGATCTCGTTATCTTTCTCGGGGCACTCGGTCTTACGTTTGGCTAGGGGACATTTTTGATGAAAGATACGGGATCTCGTTATCTTTCTCGGGGCACTCGGTCTTACGTTTGACTGCAGGGAAGATTTTGATGAAAGATACGGGATCTCGTTATCTTTCTCGGGGCACTCGGTCTTACGTTTGGCTAGGGGCAATTTTGATGAAAGATACGGGATCTCGTTATCTTTCTCGGGGCACTCGGTCTTACGTTTGGCTAGGGGACATTTTGATGAAAGATACGGGATCTCGTTATCTTTCTCGGGGCACTCGGTCTTACGTTTGACTCCGGGGTAATTTTGATGAAAGATACGGGATCTCGTTATCTTTCTCGGGGCACTCGGTCTTACGTTTGGCTTAGGGGTAATTTTGATGAAAGATACGGGATCTCGTTATCTTTCTCGGGGCACTCGGTCTTACGTTTGGCTAGGGGACATTTTTGATGAAAGATACGGGATCTCGTTATCTTTCTCGGGGCACTCGGTCTTACGTTTGCAGGGGTAATTTTGATGAAAGATACGGGATCCGTTATCTTTCTCGGGGCACTCGGTCTTACGTTTGACTGCCGGGGGTAATTTTGATGAAAGATACGGGATCTCGTTACCTTTCTCGGGGCACTCGGTCTTACGTTTGACTGCCGGGGACATTTTTGATGAAAGATACGGGATCTCGTTATCTTTCTCGGGGCACTCGGTCTTACGTTTGACTAGGGGTAATTTTGATGAAAGATACGGGATCCGTTATCTTTCTCGGGGCACTCGGTCTTACGTTTGACTAGGGGGTAATTTTGATGAAAGATACGGGATCTCGTTATCTTTCTCGGGGCACTCGGTCTTACGTTTGGCTAGCAGGGGTGATTTTCTTGACAAGGGGTGACTTTGGTTAACTTTGGTTAACTTTGTCAAGTTGGGGAATTGCGAGTCACGAAATTTTAAGGGGCAAAAGGGTCATTTTGACCCTTGCAATCCTATCCGCGCGGATAGGGATGGAAAGTCAGGGGTATTTAATGGGGCCAACGCCCTTCTTCTTCCCCATTCAATTTTTTGAAACTGTCGAGAGCAGAGAGAGAGAAGCCGAGGAGAACAGCCATTTTTGGCCTAGGAGCTTCAAAATTCGTCCGTTTTTCTTGATTTTTCGAGCAATGGAACACGGGGAATGCGCTTTTCAAGGCCAAGGACGTGGTCCGGTAGCGGAGAGGCGATTGGAGCTCGTCCGGATGAGGAGGCATTACAATCTCTCGCAATCGGTTGCGGAGGAGCATTACCCCGATGCTTGGCAACATTGGGCTTCGGATCCGCATCTTCGAACGGTATACTTCGAATCCTCTCGATCCTCTTGTCGATTTCTTGCTTGAAATTTTTGGGTGATTTTTGAATTTTTTTTTTTTGAATATTGAATATTGATATTGATGATATGCAATGTTGCAATGAATTTGTGAGTGTCCCAAAAATGTGCATTTTGCTTGGAAAAAGAATTGGCATTTTTGCCACATTTTTTTTTTTAGTTTGAAAATTATATGTGAAAATTCGAAGAATTGTGATTTTTTTTTTTTGGAATTGAATATTGCATGTTCTTGATGATGATGATTTTTTTTTTTTTTGAAATTGAATTTTGATATTGATGAATGATGATGCAATGCATGCATTTTGTTTGGAAAGAATGGGCATTTTGCCAATATGAGATGTATGTATGTTTAGGATTTTTTTTTTTTGAAAAGTGGGACGGATTTTTCCTCCCGTTGCATGTAAGATGGATGATATGCATGTATGCATTTTTTTTTGAAAATGGGACGGAGTTTTTTTACTTCCGTAGGAATGCATCCTCTTTTTTTTTGAATGCATTGGGACTTGCTGAAAATTGTTTTATTTCATGCGAGAAAAATGGGGCTATGCTCATTGTATGCTGTTATGCTGTCAAAATTTCTTTTTTTTTTATGCAAATGCGATCTTTTTGACATTTTCTCTTCTCTTTTTTTTTTTACAGGGCGGAAACCGCTTTGTGACGGAGCAGCTGAACAAGATGAAGACTCGAGGATCGGTGGAGTCTGTGATTGATTTGTGGGATCGGCTTCCGGATGCGGGCCGAGGAGCTTTGCCGAGTCCGAGACAGATCGTTGTCGAGACGGGGCTCTGGGAGTTTGTCGAGTGCTTGAGGGGACTGGTCAAGTTCCCTAAGTGTAAGGGCTTGATGTTTGCTCTGCGCGGCAACTTTGGTGGGACGCGACCCACACCTTCCACTTCTTACGGGCGAGGCGGCGTACGCCTTCGACTATGCTTTGCGATCACGGGTCTGTCCTTCAATGGACGCGGCATTGAGTGGCGGGATGGCTACGGCGATGCGTTTGCGAGCTCTTCTTGGATTTTCCCTATTCCCAAAAAGGGGATGGGGATGGAGTATGCCGTGGTCTACGGCAAGATCGTGGAGACCATAGCGAGTTATGAGGCTGGGGAGGAGAGGATAGGCGCCGATCAGATTGCGGGCCTTCTGTGGTTTACTTTCTCGAGCACGCTCTTTGGTCATCTTGAGGGACGGCGGTCTTTGCCTTCTTGAGGTCCTTAGAGGACATGGAGACGGTTGGAGATATTTCTGGGGAGGCCGGAGTGGCTGAGTTGTACTTCGCTCTTGATAGATACGGCGGAAGGCTGTGAGCTCCTGTCTTGCTTCGAGTTTGCTGCGGAGGTATAAGCTCTCTCTTTTGCTTTCCCTCTTTCCTTTGAGCACGCACTTTTATTTGCACTTTGGATTGATTGGATTTTTACCTTTCGCGGTATGGGCGTTGGAGTTTTTCCACGTCACGGTGTGGAGCGGCCGGCGGAGTACGTCGGGCGTATCCGGCCATGCGATCTTGGTCCAAGCATGCCGGGAGAAGATAAGCTCCGGGCGTACGACTCTTAGGTACGCGGATTGCCTTCCTTTGACGGAGGCCGAGACGGATGAGGGGATGATATTCTTCCCACAGGATCGCTTTGAGGTAGCGCGGTGAAGGCGCGAGATACGGGCGGTGCGGCGGAGGATTTTGAGGGCACGACTTGCGACGCCTATTATGCGGGAGAGAGGGTGACGCGCCGGCATGGCGTGAACTCGCCTTTGAGGACACCGGTGGAGCCTCCCGCCGACATGATGCACCCGAGCGATCGGTCAGTGACACTGGGACGATTACCGAGCGAGCCGGCCCACTTCTCGGACTTCGTGGCGATCGAGCCATATGCGACGTTCGTCTTGAGGAGGGCGAGGATGCCTCGGGTTTTGGAGAGGGAGGGCTTGGGATCCCGCGGTACCCTCGGACGGATTTTTCCTACATCCGGGATGGGGTCCGATTGAGGGTGCGAGATCCCTCGGCCGAGCGGCTTCCACGAGCTTTCCGGCCTCGTCAGGGTATGAAGGTATGGCTTCACCTTTTCTCCTTCTTTTCTTTCTTTTGTTTCATCATCTTTAGCATCACTTCTTTTTTTTTGACGCTTTTGCTTTTGTGCGGTTTTCGGAGGTGGTCGTCGAGACAGGCGAAGCAAGTGATCGGGGCTAAGAGATTCATACGGAGGATGGTTGCTTGCGGGGCACCTCGAGGCTAGGGCGAGAGACCACGGCCGGCACTGTCCGACGGGAGGCTTCTCCTATTCCCTCGGAGACTTCTTGAGACCCCTCTTTCTCCTCTCATTGATCACCGCGCGGCCTTTGCCTTCGGATCACGTCATTCTTGGGGATCCGCACGGGCGAGGACACGTGCGCGGCATGGTGGGTCGTCTCCGTACGTTCGGGAGTCGGACGCCTTCACTTTCGGGTACGACTTCTTCGAGATGCAGGTTTACCCTATCGAGTGTGCCGGTTGGTCCCGAACGAGCCTCTTTACGGAGATGAGGATGATTACGAGCCGAGACTTTCGGGGCTCTGACGAGGCGGGCCGAGTCGCAAGAGGGCGGGGAGACATCGGGTCTTTGGAGACTCCGATTGATCTTTTTTTTTTGATTGATTTTTTTTTGAGATTTAGATTTGTACGGATTATGCACATTTTTTTTTGGATGTAATAATTTAGGATTTTATTTATGTTTGTTTGTTTTTTTTTTTTTTATGCACACTCTTTTTTTTTTTTGAATGTAATAATTTAGGATTTTATTTTATGAATGCGGTGCAATATGAATGCGGTGTTGCATGAGCCTTGTTTTTTTTGCAAGGGTGTTTGGTATATGGGTGGTTTGGGGAGGTTTTGCACGATTTCGAGCAACGGGACGAATATTCCTCTTTTGGTGTAGCGGCTTGGATTGTTGCAAAATTTTTTTGGGAAAGCAATCCCATCCGCGCGGATAGGGGCTGCATCGACGGTGTCCTTTAATTTTGGTCCAGGACACTGGTCTTGCTTTATTTCAAATTCAAATATCCTCTTCAACCTCCGGTCCAAACTGACCATTTTCGGGGAGGAAGAGAGAAAAAACCATGGAAAGCCTTAGAAAAGCTCCCTCAAAGTTATCCCAAGAGTCCCAAATGTCATTTTTCAACAAGTTCAAGGATTGGTCTAGGAAATTATGCATGAGAGAAGGTCTTTCTTTGAAGAACGGTACAAGGTACGATGCTTGTGGTCTCTCAAAGAATTGGTTCCGGATTATGACCTCTTAAGGGCTTCTTCTTCGTTTTGGGATACTAGAAGGCATGTCTTTTGCCTTTCCTTCAACGAGATTGTTCCGACTGTGGAAGAATTTCGGGCCTTGCTTGGAGGTCCGGAGGTGGAGGAGATAGCAATTCCTTTGTCAGGAGGAGCTTCTTTTGTTGACAAGTTGTGCAACCTTCTTCATCTTTCCCCGGAGGAAGCACGAGGCATGATCCGCGGTCCCGACCATTTTGATATTTCCGGTCTTCCCGACAGATTTAGGGGCTTAGGCTTGGTGGATGACGCCTATTGGGATGCCTTTGCACTTTGCATGTTCGGCACTTTGTTCATGGTCTATTCCTTCGGGATTTGCCATCGATCTCTGTGTGATGTTGTCGTCCATTGTCGCACAGGCGAGAGATGTCGTTCCTTTGATTCTTGGGGAGACTTTTCATGCTCTCGACAGTTAGCTACCGGACGGACGGTATATGCGCGGGGGCAGCCCGTTTCTCTTGACCACGTGGGCGATGGAGCGTTTGGGGGTTCTTCGGGAAACCTACGATATGATCGAGGCCTTGGACTTTTGCCGGGAGAGGTGTTGATGTAGATTTTGATGATCGGGGCTCGTGGGAGCGTTGGATGGCGGAGTCGCCGGGCTGAAGATATCGAGATGGTCGGTGCCTCATTGGCGGGTGGAGACTCGAAGAGTGCTTCGGGATGGGTCTCCGTGGTTATGCTTAGGGGCTTTCTCGGTCCGGCTTCTACATTCCGGCTTTGGTCTGAGGCGGTTTGGCTTGGAGCGGAGTTCCTTTGGAGGGTTTTGATGATATAGCTACCGGGGTGGTGGCTCCTGTTTCCATGGATGATCCCTCGGTGTTTCCATTTCTTTCCCAGTATGGAGGTACGATGCCTTTCCTCCTCGGGTCATTCTCGAGCGTCAGAGACCGGTGTTCTGACCACTTGGTACCTGGATTGGTACGAGGGGCATGCAGGAGAGACTCGGGTGGCTATTTTGAGACGGCGTGAGGCCATTATGGGTGCGGAGGACCGGGCCCATTTACGAGAGGAGGAGGGCGGCGAGGCCAATCCTCATGACGGGAGCGGAGACGCGCGTGGGCGATTATGAGGCTTACGTCAAGAGACGGGAGAGGAGGGCTCCTATGTTACCGGCTAGGTTACGGGAGATGAGGGATGACGCTAGGGCTACTAAGGCCACGACGGAGGCCGGTTTGATAGACCTGTTCCTATACCGAGCTTGGTAGGAGGAATACCGACATTTTCCGGTTCGAAGAGAAAGACTCGGAGGGGAAGAAGAAGGGAGAGGCCGATGCAGTGGCTTGGAGTGACTACGAGGTTTCCAAGTATCCCTTTCTTGCCATGACAGACACATTAGTTTGATTATGTATCTTAGTTTTCTTTTAGCGAGGTTGCCGGTTGTAGGAATGAATCGGGCTTAGACTCATCAAAGAGCTTTTAATTTGTAATGAATATTTGAATTGCTTTAGAGTTTTTCGAGACGCTTTCATGGTACGATCAATTGTATTGATGCCAAAGTATGGCTTTTATTTGTGCTTTAGACCGAACCGTTTCCATTTGCCTACGTTCCCCTCATTTTGAGGAGCTCGGGTCTTCGTAGTTCAAGCGGTGAACTCTTTTTTGTTTTTTTGTTTTGTTTTTTTTTTTGGTGCAACCACATGTTTTTACCTAGGCCGCCCTTTTCGGGTTTCTAACCTAGTTGGGTATTACTCTTTTAGCACTCTTTTTTTTTTTTTTTTTGTTTTTTTTTTTTTTTTTTTTTTTGGTGCAACCTGTTTTACCTAGGCCGCCCTTTTCGGGTTTCTAACCTAGTTGGGTATTACTCTTTTAGCACTCTTTTTTTTTTGTTTTTGTTGTTTGTTTTTTTTTTGTTGTTTTTTTTTTTTTTTTTTTGTTTTTTTGTTTTTTTGTTTTTTTTTTTTACGCGTAGTATACGCGCGGCTTGTCACCATTCCTTTGGGTGTACAAAGGGATTCCGTCGAGTGCTGCGAGTTGCATGGCTCCTCAGGAGAAGATCTTACGGACTACATATGGCCCGACCCATACGGGCTCCCATTTGCGAGAGGGTTGATACGGGGGGGCTTTTCTTTTAGAACGAGATCCCCTTCTCGGATTTCCCGATGCTTTACTTTCTTGTCGAAGGCTCTGGCCATTCTTCCTTGATAGGCCGGATGTGTTCCATGGCCTTCGGATCGGCGTTCGTCTAGTAGGGCCAATTCGTCATGGCGACTGCTGGAGCCATTCGACCTCGTTGATTTGGCTTTCCGGCGGTATACGGAGCGAGGTATTTCCGGCTCGATTGGGAGTACGGCTTCCATTCCGTATGTGAGGGCAAAAGGTGTTTCCCCGATTGCCGTTCGGCGTGTTACGCAGCCCCGAGTGCCGAGTGTAACTTCTCGGGCCAATCTACGCCTTGGACGGCCATTTTCCGGATGATATTTTCCGAGTCTTGTTTCTTTGCTTGACGGCTCCGTTGGTTTGGGGCTGTAGGGAGATGACTTGTGACGGGTTATTCGGAATTACGCCGGCAACTGTCACATTCCCCTTCGAAGTGGGATCCATTATACGAAATGATTTCGGCCGGCAACCCGTATCGGCACATGATGTTTTCTTTGATGAAGAGGGCAACTTTCTTTGAATTGAGGATTTTGTAGGACTTGGCTTCAACCCACTTGGTGAAATAGTCCACGGCTACCGGGACGAACTCGTGGCCGTTCTTGCTGATGGTGTGATTTTGCCTATGACATCAATTCCCCAAGTGACGAATGGCCGAGGGGTTGTCATGCGGTATAACTTCGTGAGGAGGCAAGTGATTAAGATTTGAGTATCGGCGACATTTGTCGCGGCTTTTGACAAAGCTGGATGCGATCGGCTTCCATGGTGATCCAAAAATACCCCATTCTCGGTATGATTTGCATCGAGCTCGAGCATTCATGTGAGGGCCGCGAGTACCACCATGTATTTCTTTCATGAGTTCGGTAGCCTCTTGTTTGCTTTGATACATCGCGGGAGGGGGCCTTGATAACGTTTCTTGTATAGCATGTTTCCCAAAGGACATAATGGGAGGCGAGCCGCTTCGAGTGAGAGACTTTTTGCTTTGATTCCTTCTTTATATTCCCCATCTTCGTTTTTGAAAGAGGCCTCGCCATCCTTCGAGTGCTTGGTAAATCTGAGTGTACCGGGGATCATTGATCGGTTCGGCTTCCGCTTCAATTTCGAAGCAATAGGCGGGGTTTTCTCTTCTCCCAGACTACGAATGGTTTAACGAGACTTTCCTTCGGGTATTTCGACAAGAGAGGCTAGTGTAGCGAGCATCTGCGAACTTTGTTTCGGTCTCTTGGCGAGGTAATGAAAGGCGATTTCTTTGAATTGAGTTATTAACTCTTCCATGTAAGCATGATACTTACGCAAACCCGGATCCACGGTCTTCCATTTGTTAGAGACACGATTGATGATGAGGGCGAGTCACCGTACACCTCCAATTCCTTGATATTTCTTTCAAGGGCGGCTTCAACCCAGTATGCAAGCCGTATTCGGCGGCGTTGTTGGTGACTTGAAGTTCGGCCTTGCTTGCTATGGGGGTGTGTTCGTCGGTAGGATCGACCGGAAGCATTCCTATCCCGTTCCCCCTTTTGTTTGACGCCCCGTCGAAGAAGAGTTGCCGGCGATTTTCTCCTTCTAGAGCGAAGATTCCATCATCGGGAAATTGAGGTTCGAGTCCTCGGGACTCATCACTTGGGAAATCGGCCGGATGTTACGCCATTATGCGTCCTTTTATGGATTTCCTTGAAACATAAGCGATGTCATATTCGGCCAAAAAGAACGACCATTTTGCCAATCTCCTGGAGATGGAAGGCTTGTCGAACGGATATTTGATGGGGTCTATCCTTGAAACAAGATGTATCGGGTGAGGCGCATGTAGTGTTTCAACTTTCCCACTACCCGGACCAAACTGCGCAAGTCTTCTGCAAGCGAGTAGTAATTGAGTTCACTTCCTTGGAGCTTTTACGCTACGAAATAGATGGCGTTTTCGACTTTGGAATCTTTTTCTCTTGAGCTAGCATAGCCCCGATTCTTTGTATCCGTGACAGTGAGATATAGCAAGAGTGGCTTTGCCGATGTGGTGGGCGAGAGAATCGGGGATTCACAAGGTATGCCTTAATTTGTTCAAAGGCAAGGCGACATTAAGGGTCCATTACGTGTAGGCATTCTTTTTCATCAACTTGAAGATTGGCTCGCGAGTCGAGGTCGGGTGATTTACAAAGCGGCTTATGTATTGCGGTCTTCCCATGAAGGATTTCACTTACGTCGGTGTCCGTGGTGGCTTCATTTCAACTATCGCCTTGATTTTACGGGGATCTACTTCGATTCCCGTTACGTCACCATATATCCTAGTACCTTGCCTCGTCTTACACCGAAGGTGCACTTGGCTGGATTCGAGTCTCATGCGTGGTCTCGGAGGCGGCCGAAGAATTTTCTCAAATCAACAAAGTGCGCCATCGATCCTCTGGAATGTATTATCATGTCGTCCACATAGACCTCAATTTCTTTGTGGATCATGTCATGGAGCAGTAGCTGTAGGCTGCCCTGCAGTACGTAGCCCCGGCATTCTTTAGTCCGAATGGCATGGCCGTGTAGCGATATGTGCCCCGAGGGTTGTGAAGGCTGTTTTGGCTTGATCTTCTTACGCCATTTTGATTTGGTTGTAGCCGGCAAAACCATCGACGAAAGATTTGACTTCGTGGTTGGCCGTGGAATCTACCAAAATGTCGATGTTTGGCGGGAAATCGTCTTTTGGGTGGCTTTGTTCAAGTCTCACGAAGTCTACGCGGCATCGGATCTTTCCGTTGGCCTTGGTCACCGTCACTATGTTGGACTGGCCATGTTGGGTATTCAATGACCACGATGAACCACCATACTGAGCATCTTTTCTATTTCCTCTTTCACTTGTAAGGACCATTCGGGCTTAATTCTTCTTAGCTTACGCTGCGGCTTGACTTAACGGGTCGAGCGGTATTCGGTGCTTTCAACTATGGAAGGATCGAGGCCTGGCATATCTTTATAGGACCATGCGAACACATCCCACGAATTCTTTTAGCGGCTCGATTAGGGCAACCCTTTCGGTCCCTTCGAAGAAACTACCAATCTGCGTCTCTTTAGGCTCTTCCGTAGTTCCCAAATTCACACTTGTCAAAATCTCTTCGGCGGCTTGGGCTCGATTTTCCTCTTTCAGGACAACTTTGCTTAAAGATTTCTTTGATATATTGTTCATTTAATGTATGCCTCTTCATCTAGTGAATCGTTATTAAGCTGTTTTTAGGTTATTAGTTAATTCATCATTAGTTAAAGTGGCAATTAAGGGATACTCGAAAGGTTCATCATTTCATTGAAGACGAAGGGGAATACAACGTTGGCTACGAGACTCGTAGTCTTCGGGCGTGAGGCCGTCGGACGACTCGAGACTCGAACTCAACAATGAGAGACTCGGAGGACTTTACAAAGGTTGACACGAAAGGACGGGGGACCAATCCAAGCTTGGTGATCATTTCCTCCTTGGTCGCGGACGGGCTGAGAGAGTTTCCCAATTCTTTAGCGGCATCGGCTGTTGGTGGCTTCACAACTCGGGAAAGGCATGGTCTCTGTGCTCCCTCTTGATCGTTGCTATCACCTCTTTGTCTGAACCATAACCCTGTGTTTGGCATCGAAAGGCGAGCATGTGGATGTAGGGATCTTCCTCAGTGCAGGGACTTCCGTTTCGTCACAATCGACCGCTCAATCCGAGATGTAAGGACGCATTGCGTCTCGGTGAGCTGCTAGAAAAATCTCATGTCCCATACTCGAGCGGAAAGGCTTGGTAGGTAGTTCGGCAAGGAGGACGTCCCACACGACGTTCATAGATTCGGCCGAGTGCATCGGTGTTTCTTGACTTTTATCATGAAAATCTCCTCGCCGGCGAGTGCGAGAATGGGTTTGCGAGAATGCGACAAATGCGTGATTGAGGGCCGGGGACTTGTGTGCACGTATCATGGCGGTGTTCGGCATTTCCTTCCGGTGCGCCTCCAAGTGTTGGAAATAGCAATTGAATTTGATGAATCGAACTTCTTCGGAGTCCGCTCGCTTGAGTGTGTCGACATAGTTGGCATTCTTTGGATTCCAAAGGATCTTTGGCGAGACTTGCCTCTTGAAGGATGTAGCCCGGTGTTTGGCTGTGGGCGTTCTTGGCTATTGTTTCGGCTTCGTTCCCTATGAGGAAGCTGTCACCCCTTATGACTTCGAGGTCTCCTGCCGGTTGATGAATTTGACGCATTGGTGGAGAGTGGAGGCTATGGCTTTCATGTGATGCAACCAAGGGCGCCCTAGTAGAGTTTGTGAACTCGGAGGATATCCATTACATGGAACTTTGCGGGCACCATTTGGGTTTTCGTACCGAGTTCCCGAGTCTTGTCCCCAGAATGGGGCGAGGCGATCCGTCGTAGGCTTTGACGGTCCGGGTAGATGGGATCACGCGCCTTTCATTTATGCGGAGGGCCCTCATCATGCTGAGGGAAGGACATTTACCGATGATCCATTGTCCACTAATACCCCAGGGAGTGACATGGTGTTGAGCCGAATAGTGATGTACAAAGCTTCATTGTGTTGGGAGACATCTCTTGGCAAATCTTCATCGCGAGAAGGTGATCATACTCCCATATAGGTGAGGATCATAGATTTGGTCCTTGTCTCGGGATGGAGAGTCATCAAGCCGGTCACTTCGTGCCTTTTTCTTGCGAGGCGAGTCTTTGCCGAAGCCCACAGGTTATGCGATGCCTTTTGTGGCGGTTGCCATCTCCGATCAACATGTTGATTGAGTGGGAGCGCCCAGAGGCCGTCGGTTTTCTTCATCGGTGGATACTCGGGAGGCTGGACAAAGCGGAACCTTGGGCGACCCGAGGGGGTTGGACTTACGTTACTGCGGTACTACGGTATCCGAAGGTCTCAATTCCGTCGTTGGCAAGGCTTTTACGCTCTTTTACCCCTTTTTGCTTTGGGGAAGGCGAATTTGGCCCTGGAGTAGAGTACATAATAATCAAATCCCCGAGATGGCTCCCCGGCGTTCCCACCTTTGTTATCACCGGCCTCGAATCTCTCCTTCAATTTTTCTTTGGGAGGAAATTTTCTTTTTCTTAGGAGGACGGTCCTCGTGTATCCGATCTGATAGTCCCTTTCAAGGCAATCGGGACAGTCACAAATATCCCACCAAATGTGTTCTACGGTGAGTGGCGGATTTGGGACCTCGGGTTGAGCGGTCTTTGGAATGACTTTGAGTGGGCTGGTCAGGGGATCTGGCTGTGGGCTCGTGCTGGTAGCGAGTGATTGGACTCCGCCGGATAATGAGAGATATTGAGGTCCCGGGGAACGGGCATATGTTTGTCCTTCAAGGCAGCCCCGGTCGGTTGGGATATTGTTAAGGTCCCAAAGTGGCGTGTGGCCTCTTCCAATCCGAGCTGTACATGCATTGCAGCGTTCTTCCGGGGCTTTGATGGTGACCATATTTCTTCCACTGCTTTGTTTGATTTTCATCACTCGGGCGATATTTGTGGGATCATCACCTTGAGAGGGGACAAGCGACGGTATACCGAACTCTTTCGTCCACATTGCTTGTTTGGGGGCCGGTTGCCACTGTAAGTCGGCGGGCGGGGAGTCCGGCGGTGGAAACATAGGAATCTTGGGGTAGCATCTTGGTGTATCAGGAATTTGTTAAGAAGAGGAGGAGAACCCTTTTTGTCTTTGCGGTAAAAGTGCCATCGGAATTGAGGCGATAGTCAAACCATGACTTGCGACTACCCCCAGTAGGTCATCAATTTGAGCCTCATGCCGAAGTCTCATTTGCTCTACCAAGCTGGATCCAATGCGAGTGCATGCGAGGGATTACGGAGGACGGAGCAACGTTATCCCCATCATTACCGGGCGATGCGAGACATTACGAAACCCGGAGTCGGAACAAATGGCGAAGGCGACGATGCGCTTGACTCTTCCCAGTTGATCAAACGGTGACCCGGTGCAGAAACCAAGCTTTGTGCGGAGGCTGCGGGGGAAAGGACATGAAGGTTCGAGATGTGCAGGAATGGAAGGAGGGTAGGTGTTTGGGCTTTGGCTCATGCAACATGCGATTATTTGTTCTCGTTTACTTAAAACACGTTTTATTAACCTAATCGGTTGGAAAAGATTGCTCTTCTTTTCGCAAACTACTACGATTCTGGATCGGTGGGCCCCGTCACTACGTCTATAAGCCCCTCGTATTCCACCTGTATTTCGACCTCCCGGGGTGGACAGGCCCGGGCGAGGGTCCTATAGGGCAAGCGGGTCCCACCGGCCGAAAGAAAAACGATCCTAGAAGTCGGCGGGTAATCGAGTCTTAACGAGCATTCGATGTAAATTACGGACAAGGCGACGTCGGAGTCAAGATCGTGTCAGGGCTCGACAAAAAGTCGGCATGATTTGGGTGATAAATGTCCGCTATTGATCTTGACTTGTCGTCGGTTAAGCCGTAATTAGGCATGGAATAACCGTTAATCCTTGATGACTCGGTGTCAAATCTTTGGGAGTCGAGTGTATAATTTGTGCCGATCAGAGCCGAAGTCAAGGCGCCGGTCAATATCTTGGTCAAAGTACGCGGCGGAAAACCGGCGAGAACTTCGGCGGTGCGACGATTAGGGACCCGAGAGATATTGAGTCGGTATGCCGACAAAGGCTTGAAAGGAAAGGTCTATACACGGACGGGGCATGAGCACGAGACCGGACTAAAAACCAACCGGGTCTCGGACAAAGTGTGTCACGGACAAGTGCATGGTCGACACGAGGCTCCATGGGATGTTTGGGTAGTCCTGTGCTCATCCGAGAGGCGTAATAAGACCAAACGGACCGCGACAAGGATTTCCCCGGAGTTAAGGAGGGCGTAGTGCTTGCGGTGTACGAGGTCACGTGCTTGGCGTAGTGTGCAAACGATCTATATTCTTTTTCCCGAGTAAAATAGAGATTTTTTTTTTATGCTGTCTTAAAAAATATGATCTTGCATGATTTTTTTTGGAAATTTCTAACACTTTTTTTTTTTGAAAATCTGCTTTTTTTTTTTTTGAATTTTTTATGAGCACACTAAGCTTTAACGTAAGCACGGAAATTCCGGGCGGTTAGGGACATTATTCAAGCTTGGCAGTCAAAATTTTGACTTTCTCCGAGGCGGCCAAAACAACATGAAAACCGTGCAAAAAATCCAACACACACACACAAAAATGATTTTCGAGCCGGGACGGAAGCTTGACCCTCAAAAA